>SMSR01016124.1:31890-82932 GCA_019453355.1 Ceratina japonica | reverse complement strand
AAAAAAAATAAAAGAGAGTCTAATGACGTGAGATAAAAAGCTGGTGAGGCTGTTACGAATGCAACGAGACACAGTCGGGGGACGAAGATGACACACACGAGTAGTTGGAGTATAAAGTATCGATGTTGCAAGTGCCACAAGACTATGTCTAGCTTCTACATCATTTTACAATTGTATAATGTCATAAGCAAACGATTGCGAGAGGCGTTCACGCACGACGTTTAGGCAGGTATAAGAGATAAAATATAGACGCAACTAAATAGAACGGAGATAAGTAAACTACTATTTTTGGGGTAGTTTCCTTGTTGTTGCGTACCGACAAAATCCGACGAGAAAATATCTTTTAGCTTGGCTTTCTTCTGAACCTGGTCTTTCTGCGTGTGGTATACTTTACCGCGAAGAGTTCCGAGCATGTAGCATGAGAAAAAGAGAACAAACAAAAGGAAATAGTTTCGAAACCCTCTGGGAAAATAAATCTCTCTCTCTCTCTCCCTCTATTCTAATTTTCTTTGAACGTACGTACTGGCCCCACGAGTCCGACGAGGAAAAAGACTCGTGCGAGAAACCGGGTACTCGCGTAACGCGCAAATATATCGAATGTCATTGAAAACTATACGCGGCCCGCACAATTTTAATCTTCCTTCGGCTGGAAAGAAAACTGTATACATAATCTACGTACGTATATACTGGACGTCCGCGGCGCGACTTCTTATCGAACGATTTTCACTGGGTATTACCGTAAATATTATCGCGAGAACGTACACCAATTCGTAGATGATATTAACGAAAACCAATTTCACACTTTGTTTTGAGAGGGGTCTCTCTTTTTATCACGTACCTTCCAATAATCTTTGTATCAGGTTGTCGACGTTCAACTCGACATCCGCCATTTTTTCTTGCCACTGACTGACTGACCCGATGTTTGTAGGCCAGACGATACGTTTGNCCTCTGGGAAAATAAAAAGAGAGGCGCGGGACAAATCCGTAGGGCCGCCCGGCAACTTTTTTTTTTCAAAACGATCGCGATAAACAAGTTCGAAAGATCGATATCGCTTCATTTTTTCCTCTCCCTCTCTCTCTCTCTCCCTCTATTCTAATTTTCTTTGAACGTACGTACTGGCCCCACGAGTCCGACGAGGAAAAAGACTCGTGCGAGAAACCGGGTACTCGCGTAACGCGCAAATATATCGAATGTCATTGAAAACTATACGCGGCCCGCACAATTTTAATCTTCCTTCGGCTGGAAAGAAAACTGTATACATAATCTACGTACGTATATACTGGACGTCCGCGGCGCGACTTCTTATCGAACGATTTTCACTGGGTATTACCGTAAATATTATCGCGAGAACGTACACCAATTCGTAGATGATATTAACGAAAACCAATTTCACACTTTGTTTTGAGAGGGGTCTCTCTTTTTATCACGTACCTTCCAATAATCTTTGTATCAGGTTGTCGACGTTCAACTCGACATCCGCCATTTTTTCTTGCCACTGACTGACTGACCCGATGTTTGTAGGCCAGACGATACGTTTGTGTACGCATTTAACTGTACGTATAATAACTCTCGCGTCGATTTTCATGGAGGCACGTAGTAATCCCGGCTCTATCGATAGTCGGTGTGTGTATGTGTGCGCGTCTCTGCATCTTGAATACAAGAAAAATCATCTAACTATATATGAAACGTATATTGTCGATCCAGATAAGAGATATTCTAATCCTAATCCCCTTTCCTTTTTATCCGTACGAGATATCGAATTTTAGTTCTCGATCATTAGACAGCGGATTTTAAAATGCATTTTTCGAATTAATGCCCTTCGTTTTATTTTCCATAAAAATCCGCAGTCTATAGACCACATCAAATTTTTAGTATTAAGATTTACAACAGCGTACCATTCATTTACAATTCGATCTCTTCATCAGGTTTTTCAATTTCGAATAGCAGATCATAGTAATTCTGACTGAATCATTCGTACGCGCAAGTTCGTACGAGACAGAATTTTGAAATTATTGAAGTCGAAAGTATATTTAAATTGTACTGTATTTGTTAAAAGTTTGATTATTTAATTAGATCCAAGTATGTATAAAATTGTAATTGAGTGATGATACATTGTATGTACAATAAATGAAATGTGTCGTCATAGTACGACTTGAATCGTTGATTTTTGTACAATTGCAAAACTTAAACAACTAATTTTAAAATATCTCAAATAGTATCCAATGACCTATTATAATTTTCTCTTAAAATACATAATTTCAGCGTCACCGATAACAATATACACAAATTTTCGAAGCTCATAACTTTCTTATGAAATGTATTGCTTGATAGGATTGAAAGTGTTCAAATCAGTCAGAGTTATACTGACTTAGGCGTATTTCCTATGATAATCGGGCGGCGAGTCTGCATAGTCTTGTTGGAGATTGAAAAGGTCTGTATTATTTTTTTGTAAGTATTGCAAGAAATCATGGAAATGTGACAACAACAGCTGTATGCTTCTTTCGTCCAAAGTTGTGTACGACAACATTCCTCCGAGTCTCACTGGAAAAATATTCCGATTAATGTTTTCAACTCCAAGCTTCTTAACATCTCAGAAAAATTAATTTGTCAGATCCAATATTAAAAAAGTTATTCTTGGAAAATTATATACCGAATAGCCTCAGTAGATGGAATGCACCATATAATTGGCTGGGCAGTGTCTCAGGATTGTCGTTCATAATTTGAATAAACTGTGGTCGTTCCCACTTATATAACAATTGTAAGCCTAGTGAGATGTTGAAGTATTCGCGGATTCCCTTCGTTATTTCTAATGTACTTTCTCTGGAAAAATAGTGAAAATTAAGTATCAACATTAGCATCGAATCTGCAATGTAATCATCTTTAGATACTTCTCATATATTTACCTCACAGAATCACTTTTTCCTACTGATTTGGACTCCACATAATCATCTAAGATCTTGTCCACCGTATTTTTCACAGGTAAAGCAGGCAATTTGTGATGTTTCAAAATTACTTCTGATTCATCTATGAGGACATACTTTAGTTCCTCAGGTATTTTAATTTTAACTTCGACTTTAGTTAGGTATTCCTCAGTTTCACTTGATGGCTCTACCCGGCTACGATAATTCAATTGATAACATTTTAAAAAATGGATAGAACATTTGAATGAAAACTGCACTGGAATACAAACCTTCGTTTCTTGCGAGGAGGATCCGAGGTTGAATCGTGAGACGAAGATGGTGTGGCGGTGCTACTAGTACCTTTACTGAATCGGCTAACATTTTTGTCGACTGGTGCCACAGGGGTACTGGCTCTGCTGTCTGTATCTTTTTCGCGTGTCCCTTCGCTCCTACGGGCCTGCGTCTTCGAAGAAGTGCCTCCCTTCTTAGTTTTCTGCGACGACTGCTGGCTCGAATGTGCTCTCTGAACCTCTCTTTGCCTCTGTACGTTCGCCTCGTTGTACTTGAGGACTCTGCTCTCCGGAACCCACTCGTCCCAGCTATTCGCATTTTCTTTTATAGTTACAACTTCGGACTTTAACCTCACTGCATGCAGATAAAAGAAAAAGAGACTCACTTCTTGTTCCAGCCAGCGTAATGGATGAAGTATTTAATTTGCTTCTCTTTGGTAATGGACGACTTTAGGCATTTGGCTTCGTAAATTAATGGTCCGTGAAAACACAATACTTTCTCCCCTGAAGACGAATATGTATTTATTAGCGGTCTCAATCGGTATCAATCTCATAGAAACTCAAAACAAAGACGGATTAGGAATGAACGATACCTTCTTGGAATTTACACTTCGGCGGCATACTCGTGTCCTGTGAATTGCTTATTTTGGCAATTGGTTTTTAGCTCGTCAGTTTTGAATATCGTCAGGTGTTCGGAGATCGCACGGTGATTCGCGCCAACGTAAACAATTGAACTCTCTTTCACTGATCAATTATAAGAGCGGGGCTTCCANATCTATGAGGACATACTTCAGTTCCTCAGGTATTTTAATTTTAACTTCGACTTTAGTTAGGTATTCCTCAGTTTCACTTGATGGCTCTACCCGGCTATGATAATTCAATTGATAACATTTAAAAAAATGGATAGAACATTTGAATGAAAACTGCACTGGAATACAAACCTTCGTTTCTTGCGAGGAGGATCCGAGGTTGAATCGTGAGACGAAGATGGTGTGGCGGTGCTACTAGTACCTTTACTGAATCGGCTAACATTTTTGTCGACTGGTGCCACAGGGGTACTGGCTCTGCTGTCTGTATCTTTTTCGCGTGTCCCTTCGCTCCTACGGGCCTGCGTCTTCGAAGAAGTGCCTCCCTTCTTAGTTTTCTGCGACGACTGCTGGCTCGAATGTGCTCTCTGAACCTCTCTTTGCCTCTGTACGTTCGCCTCGTTGTACTTGAGGACTCTGCTCTCCGGAACCCACTCGTCCCAGCTATTCGCATTTTCTTTTATAGTTACAACTTCGGACTTTAACCTCACTGCATGCAGATAAAAGAAAAAGAGACTCACTTCTTGTTCCAGCCAGCGTAATGGATGAAGTATTTAATTTGCTTCTCTTTGGTAATGGACGACTTTAGGCATTTGGCTTCGTAAATTAATGGTCCGTGAAAACACAATACTTTCTCCCCTGAAGACGAATATGTATTTATTAGCGGTCTCAATCGGTATCAATCTCATAGAAACTCAAAACAAAGACGGATTAGGAATGAACGATACCTTCTTGGAATTTACACTTCGGCGGCATACTCGTGTCCTGTGAATTGCTTATTTTGGCAATTGGTTTTTAGCTCGTCAGTTTTGAATATCGTCAGGTGTTCGGAGATCGCACGGTGATTCGCGCCAACGTAAACAATTGAACTCTCTTTCACTGATCAATTATAAGAGCGGGGCTTCCAAAGTGCCTTGTCTCGGACTCCTTACATCAAGCGTGGTCGAACGCCGAACCCATAATACCAACACAACACCAACCGATCCCGAGGCCTCATAAGAAGATCAAAACCACGCTTTTTCTATACCAGTATTTCTCAACTTTTCGCGGCCAAACAAAGTAGTTCAAAAGAGCCTAAATTAGATATAAAATTTAATTCTGACCTAGAACGTTTTCATGAATCTTCCGAATTTGTCTTTCATTTTATGAATGAACGTTTCATGAAAAATCTCCGAAACTCCTCTATAGCTTTTATAACAAATAGAAAATTTCGTTTCTCTTTATACAATTGACAGAATTTAAAAAAAAGAATTGCTAGCTGCTATTCAAACGAAAAATATGCAAATTCTTAATTTGACTTTCGTAAATTTAATTACACATATGTTACAACTCGTAACGAAGTGACATGGAAATTAGCGTAGAACTTCAACGAGTGCGATTTTTTGTCAAGAAAAGATATAAAAAATATACCACAGCCAATTCTATTTGCCAAGAAACGTATTGAGAGACACTGCTATCCACCACTACCTGTGTGACCCAGGCTGGCTATCCCCTTTCCTCTGATGNTCCGAATTTGTCTTTCATTTTATGAATGAACGTTTCATGAAAAATCTCCGTAACTCCATTTCGTTTCTCTTTATACAATTGACAGAATTTAAAAAAAAGAATTGCTAGCTGCTATTCAAACGAAAAATATGCAAATTCTTAATTTGACTTTCGTAAATTTAATTATACATATGTTACAACTCGTAACGAAGTGACATGGAAATTAGCTTAGAACTTCAACGAGTGCGATTTTTTGTCAAGAAAAGATATAAAAAATATACCACAGCCAATTCTATTTGCCAAGAAATTTCTTCTCTGGTATTGAGAGACACTGCTGTCCACCACTACCTGTGTGACCCAAGCTAGCCATCCCCTTTCCTCTGATACCCTTTGTCCTCCTATCGCCCAGCAACTACGTTTCATACAACACAACCATACGCGTTTTATACGGATTCATGATCCGTGTAGTAGTATTCAACGTAACGTAGAGTATTGTAAATAAAGAGTAATGAATAAAAAAATATAAATGGGCCTTAGGTTATGATAGAAATGTGATCATATTTTTATATACAAAGTGCGTCCGTTAATTCGTGTTAGGATAAACAAGTGGATTTTGTTAATTTATGTTTCCGAGGAGAGACAACCTGTAAATATTGTATTCTCCGACTAAACCGTTTTTGAACGATGATCTTAGCAATTGTCACGAGCGTGTTTGTTTGCGAAGTGGTTTGAAATATTGTTTGTGTTTGATAATTTGTAAGAAAAAACGTAAACATGGATCAGATGTTGCCTAGCCCCGGGTTCAGCATACCCAGCATAGGGACACCTTTGCATCAACCAGAAGAGGATCAGCAAATCTTGCCTAATGCTCTGCAACAGCAGCAGCAGCAGCCACAACAACAACAACAACAGCCTCAACAGCAACAGTCTCAACAGCAATACCAGATGCAGCAGCTGCAAACAATGAATTCGAGCATCCAGGGTGGGATGCTCATGATCGGAACGCCACAGAAGACGATGCATTCTTATGGGACTACGTCTACGTTCGCGACACCACAAAGCCTTATGCAACCTCAAACACCAGTAAGTAATTTAAGAATTCAATTGCTCGATTCGGTCTTAACGAGATTAATTTGGTTCTAGCAAAATATGATGTCCCCTTTAGTACAAAACAATAGTCATATAGCTCCTCCGTCGATAGGGCCGTCGACCCCTGGCCCAATGACGCCTATGACTCCTGCTTCAGCAGACCCAGGAATTTTACCACAACTACAGTAAGTGTCTTTGTTCGAATCTAGAAGACATCATCTCCGATCTTAACGATATAAATATTACAGGAATATTGTTTCTACAGTTAACTTGAACTGCAAACTAGACTTGAAGAAAATCGCGCTCCATGCGAGGAACGCCGAATACAATCCGAAGAGATTCGCCGCGGTTATCATGAGGATAAGAGATCCGAGAACCACCGCACTGATATTCAGCAGTGGGAAGATGGTTTGCACTGGAGCGAAGAGCGAAGAGGATTCTCGGCTAGCCGCGAGAAAATACGCCAGGATCATTCAGAAGCTTGGATTCCCTGTTAGTAGACAATTCTTATTTGTTTTAATGCCAAGACATATTGGCTGACAGGGCGAAAGCTAGCAGATCAAGTCGCTAATCTAATTCGATTTAATTGCAGGCAAAGTTCCTTGACTTTAAAATACAAAATATGGTAGGCAGCTGCGACGTGAAATTTCCTATTAGGCTCGAAGGTCTCGTACTCACTCACGGACAGTTCTCTTCATACGAACCAGAACTCTTCCCTGGGTTAATATATCGAATGGTCAAACCCAGAATAGTATTGCTTATATTCGTATCGGGAAAAGTAGTATTAACAGGTGCGTACATATCATCTCCGATTTACCACTTGCCTCATTTAATCTAACGTTCCGATTATTATTTTGACAGGGGCTAAAGTTAGACAGGAAATTTACGAAGCATTTGATAACATCTATCCCATCTTGAAGAGCTTCAAGAAGCAGTGACCTTATTTTTCGATATCTGTATTCACGTCGTTAGGATGTTTCGTGAAGGAGTGCATACGCTAGCAAGTAATTGAACGTGAACGCAATTGGCCGTTATCCCAGATGCGTTTACATTTGTCTCTCGCAATAACTGTTTCGAATTACTTGCTAACAAATTTGCAGCTAAGGTGACAAGGTGAAACAATTTCCAAAGACAGATTTTTCCAATTGATCAGAATCGTTAGAGAAACTGAAATGGGCCACGTGGCAGAAATCTTGTGTCTTCTCGATAACGCGGTGCCTTGATCGGGAGGTAGTCGCTATGTTAGAGTTTCCCAGAAACTGCCCGGTTTTATTTGTAGAATATTAATTAAGGAAGTTATTTTTTCCATCCAACAAGTGTAATCAATTCCTTCCTTCCGATCGAAAAGAATTCGTAATTTGTAAATAATAAGCGACACGAGGAACGTTGAATTATCCATGGTGAGAACGAGGTGATTGTTGTAAGATTATATTCTTGGAAACGCTCACAACATTCGACAGAATCCGACAGCATTTTGATACATCGTAGATTACATGATACGCGACTAGAAATACATAACGATCCGACTTATTTACGAACATGTTTTTATTGTATGAAATATACATTTAATTAGATAAACCTTCCTCGACGCCTTCTCGTTCAACCACGCATTTTCACAATGGTTTTGACTAAACACTGTTCAATTACAGGACAAATCTCTTTGTTGGCTGCCGTTAATACCTCCGTCGCGTGTGTAACAGAGTCGACGTCGACGCTTCCGATTAATAATACTTCGGTAACTTGATTATGTTGCGGGAGACTGGCTAACGTTACGACACCATGATTGAAATTGGTCTGATCATCTGGCCGCGTGTTACATATAGCTTCTTCCGTATCGGTTGGATCCATCAGATAACGATCACCGTACACACCCTAAGTTCTCAATAAAAATTAAAAAATCCGAACGAAGGAACTCGCGAAAGCTTTTAAAACAGAATAACTGTTTCAAAACAAAGGTTTCTACAATAATACTCACTATAGTGGAAGCAGTGACTAAACCGAACATGGGAACGCCGGCGTTAGCCAGGGCAGTGCTAGCGGCTATGATCGCAGCTGCTAACGAAGAGCCAGCATTATCTAATACCATCGCGTACACGTCAACTTGAAAGTTGGGAAATTCATTCTATAAGAAAGCATCATCTAACGAATTTGATTGATTCTANCAAAACAAAGGTTTCTACAATAATACTCACTATAGTGGAAGCAGTGACTAAACCGAACATGGGAACGCCGGCGTTAGCCAGGGCAGTGCTAGCGGCTATGATCGCAGCTGCTAACGAAGAGCCAGCATTATCTAATACCATCGCGTACACGTCAACTTGAAAGTTGGGAAATTCATTCTATAAGAAAGCATCATCTAACGAATTTGATTGCACGTGGAAGAACATATATATTTACCAAGCACACTGCCGGTTCTAACGCTCTTTGCAAGATCAAGCTGTACTGTTTCTCCTCTGCGTTCTGCTGATGAATCTTTCGTTTCTGACACGAGAAAGTGGCAAACTTGAATTCACAATAAATCTCCCCTTGCTCACAGTATCCATTCTTGTTAGGCACTTCTCGAGGATCGAACACCGAACAAATTACTTTAGTGTTCCCTATTTCTATGTACGCAGAACCCTTCGCCTGACTAACGATACCGGTTTTCAAAACTGTAACAACAAATTCTATGAACACCGTCGTGGATTTGATTTAAATGTAAACAACTAAGGGAGGTCTTACAAATTTTTCTCATGTCACTGTTAGTCCGCTTATCATCTCTTTCACTGAGATCATATTTTACTTTCTCACTCGTGGCATTTAAATCGGAATAAATGTGGTAGGGTACGGACACCTCCGGGCCATTAATTCGCCTTTGGTCAATAGGCATTATTTTTATCTTCTTAGTAACTGAAAGATCNGAATGCATATTTCAATGTCCTGATCATAAAATATAAATCCGCTGTCTAATTATTTAAGTATCACTAAACAATCGTCCATTTCAGATTCCCTAGAGGTTCGATTATCCTTACCCATCCCGAGATCTAACGCACGTTCATTTTCCATCCGTCACCGTCTCTCCCAGGATGTTTGTATAATTTATGACATAATCGATCGAACGTCAAGATATCGTTCTCCTCGATCGAGGGCCCTGCTAAACTTATACATGTTTAACCCTGGTGTTCGTAACAATAAAGGAGTATGATTTTCAGTACTGGAATTACATGTACACAACGGCCATGCCGGGAGATATTAAAGAATGGGTGGACGAGCACATGAACTGTGAAGACATAGCAATGAACTTTTTAGTAGCGAACGTCACGGGGAAATCTCCGATAAAGGTAGGCACGCGTGGACCAACTGCGAGCTTAGCTCCAAATCGAGGAAATTGTTTTATTTTTGACATAAAAACCCACAGTCTACTCATAAGAACTTGAAATCCTTATTTTATTAATAATATATTTATACTTACCATAGGTAACTCCGAAGAAGAAGTTCAGATGCCCGNCAAACAGTAAACAAAACTGCGTTCGATCACAAACACGTGTTGTGCATTGCGCCACGCATATTCTTCAAGTCTTCATATAGGCGAATTTAGAATTTAAAACTATTCACTTTAGACACACATTTTAAACGATTTCTTCACAGTGAAGATATAAAGAAACTTTTTATCTGCATTTTATACTAAACTAAGTAGATTCAGATTTTACTGTTGGTTTATTGATCGTATGAATCATGCGGGATGCAACTCGAAACTCGCCTTATGACTCTCTCGCCTTTTCTCGCTTTCACTCACGCTGATCAAACGTCGAGCAACAAAGAAGAAATTCATCTCTCGGGAATCCTGACGATCATATGGTTCTCCCGACCGATGACAGTCACACGGGCTCCGGCCCCGGCCTTGGTTAAGAACCTCGTTGACACATACGTGACTCTTATTATACACATGTATTAGTATGTTTTTTTAATAACAATCATTCGTGCAGAATCACTAAGATGCGTCTTTTATTTGCATCCTTTTTATACTTGTTCGATTGTTGATTTAACCGTGGCTTCGACGGACACAGAAGTGAAAAGTGAACAATGTCTCAGAAAGTGCTACGTGTTTACTATCAAAACCTGTTCGCTTTATTCCTGCTCGCTCTCACTTTATTTATAATACTGACGGCTATTTACCACATAATTAAATTCGGAGGAACTCAGAAGCAATCAGAGCACACGGCGATCGTTCTGAACGATCTCCACACCGCACCGATCCAAACGATTGACTCAGACTGGCCTTTGGCACTGGCGACGAACTTGTCATGCACGTACTTCAATTGTTTCAACGTTTACCGATGTGGAAGTCAAGGAAACAAGCTACTGGCTTATGTGTACCCGCCGAAGAACTATGTGGACGCGAATGGAAGAGCCATAACTGGTCAGACGAGCAGAGAGTTTTATCAGATCCTGAGTACCATCGTGTCAAGCAAGTTTTATACAGCAAACCCTTACGAGGCTTGCATCTTCGTACCTTCGATTGACACGTTAAACCAGAACAGATTGAGGGGTCAACAGGTGTCACAAGCACTGAACTCGTTGCCATTGTGAGTTTGTACTTGGAAGTATATACTAAATTAATACAAGAGATCTTGAAACTATGGTTACCAGGTTTTCAATGTATATTCTATATTATTCTAGCTGGAATAATGGAGAGAATCACTTGATATTTAACATGGTACCGGGCAGTGTACCAGATTACAATACAATTCTCGATGTTCCAATTGGAAAGGCAATGATCGCAGGAGCTGGGATGTCCTCGTTGACACATAGGATAGGCTTTGACGTTAGTCTACCTGTTTTCAGCCCTCTTGTTAATTATCTGGAGCCAATTTTAAATGATACTAGGTATGCAGTCTATAGATATGTCATTTAATTTAGTTTTAACATTCGTCCTTTTTCAGGAGGTGGTTAGTGATTTCATCTCAGATGAACATAAATTCGGCGTTCGAACAGGATTTGAATGAAGTGAAACTGAACTCTCCTACTGATATCCTAGTTCTAGGAACGTGTCCTCATTACAGTGCCATGAACACTACTATTAGATGCTCCACCGAGGAAGAGGTTTACAAGTATCCGAATGTTCTCCAAGTACGTTTTTTCAAAGTAGAACAAAAAATGAGAAGCTGTACTCAAGCCAAATTGTTTTCAGACTTCTACATTTTGTCTAGTAATTCGAGGGGCAAGATTGGGCCAGAGCACGCTTCTGGAATGTATGGCAGCCGGTTCCATCCCTGTAGTTATAACCGATTCACTGGTCATGCCGTTCCAAGGAACAATTGATTGGACTCGGTGAGAAGCGTAAAAGAAAATTAGTTCCTTTCAGAAGAAATGTGTATTAATTACTTATTCAAGGGCTGCAATATTTATACGTGAAGTGGACATTCTCTCTGTCGTTACGGTGTTAAAAAAGATCTCTCTGAAACGAATTAACGAGCTGCAACAGCAAATTTCGTGGCTCTACGACAGGTACTTCAAGTCGATGGAAAAAATAACCGAGACGACTTTGGAAATATTGTCCGATCGAGTGTTCCCACATTTAACGAGAGATTATACTTATTGGAATGTTCCACCGCATGAAGAAAGTATATTCATTATTATTATTAAGCTCTTCGATGAGGATCGCGATTACTATTGTACTTTTCTTACAGGATACCAAGTCTCCACTGTTCCTACCCGTGACTGTACCAAAGACAAAAGGGTTCACAGCTGTGATTTTAACTTATGATAGATTGGAATTATTATTTTTATTAATTAATAAATTAATCAAGGTGCCAAGTCTGTCGAAAGTCCTTGTTATATGGAACAATCAACGGAAGGATCCTCCTCAATGTAACTACTTCTAGATCAAAGATATTAAGTTCTTTAAGGTTTAAGTTTCTTTTTTTTTACAAAATTTTCTCCTATAGCTTCCAAGTGGCCGAAATTGAATAAACCATTAAAAGTGATCCAGACAAAAGAAAACAAGCTTTCAAACAGATTTTATCCATACGACGAAATCGAAACTGAAGCAGTATTATCGATAGACGACGATATAATCATGTTGACTGCCGACGAGGTGGAATTCGCCTACGAGGTATGGAGGGAATTCCCGGACAGAATAGTAGGATTCCCGTCGAGAATCCATATGTGGGACAATGGAACGAACTGCTGGAAATACGAGAGCGAATGGACCAACAGTATTTCGATGGTTTTAACAGGAGCGGCTTTCCACCATAAGGTAATCAAACAATTTGCCTATATTATTCGTAGTCAGCAGATCTTATGCACAAGAAAAAATGCTATGTGTAATGTAAAAAGCTATGCAGAATACCAGAAGCTGAATGCATATTTCAATGTCCTGATCATAAAATATAAATCCGCTGTCTAATTATTTAAGTATCACTAAACAATCGTCCATTTCAGATTCCCTAGAGGTTCGATTATCCTTACCCATCCCGAGATCTAACGCACGTTCATTTTCCATCCGTCACCGTCTCTCCCAGGATGTTTGTATAATTTATGACATAATCGATTGAACGTCAAGATATCGTTCTCCTCGATCGAGGGCCCTGCTAAACTTATACATGTTTAACCCTGGTGTTCGTAACAATAAAGGAGTATGATTTTCAGTACTGGAATTACATGTACACAACGGCCATGCCGGGAGATATTAAAGAATGGGTGGACGAGCACATGAACTGTGAAGACATAGCAATGAACTTTTTAGTAGCGAACGTCACGGGGAAATCTCCGATAAAGGTAAGCACGTGTGGACCAACTGCGAGCTTAGCTCCCAGTCGAGGAAATTGTTTTACTTTTGACATAAAAACCCGCAGTCTACTTATAAGCGCTTGAAATTCTCATTTTTGATTAATAATATATTTATATTTACCATAGGTAACTCCGAAGAAGAAGTTCAGATGCCCAGAATGTACAAACACCGAGATGCTCTCAGCAGATTTAACGCATATGCTGGAAAGAACGCAGTGTATTAACAAGTTTTCATCGATTTACGGTTCTATGCCGCTGCAATCCGTCGAATTCCGAGCCGATCCAGTTTTATTCAAAGATATATTCCCCGAAAAATTGAAGAGGTTCAACGATATAGGCAGTTTATAAGAATTTTTAATAAACGCCATGAAAAAACTGTTTATTTGTTCTTATTAATATTGTTAAGTACGCCCAGGCGAATGGAAGATGTTTTTTCTATGAGAATCATCTCAGTAATTAAAGTAAATAATAAATTTAATCTTCGGTTCGAATGAAGCAACAAAATGTGTTATCATGTCGCTAATCTTTATAGAGAAATTCGCGAGGAATAAGAATGAAAATATTTAATCGTTAGTGGAGTAATTAAAAAATCCTGTTACTCTGCAAAGTATTGAAAAACTTCTACGAAAAAAATAGAGAATGGAAAAGAAGTTTATGAAGAAACGAGAAAAAGGAAGATAACAATTTTGGTCTTCGCGTAGACGATATATATTGACGAAAATACGAAAAAATGAAATTAATAATGAAAAGAGATTCTTGCGCAGGAAAAACTTATCATTAGAATGTTTAGAAAAGCGATGCATGGGAAATTCAGCTGCTGATTATATTCGGATAATAAAGAATTTGTTTAACATTTTGCAAATTATTGATTTGATTGCTCGTCTATTGAGAATCCGGTGACCACGGTTTAATTTCGTGTTATATTTTTCGAACAAATTTGAAAATTTGAAAGTCATTCCACGGATCGGTCTAAATAACGAATAACAGAAAGTACAACATACCCCGAGAGAAATTTGATTGGTCAACGAAATACAGTTCATCATGGAGTACGTCGGTACGTACTAACTCGACGATTTTCCGTGCTTTTTCTCGTTAATTTACGATGAATAAATATTTCTATTCATTACCGTCCGTCGCATTTCGTTCTACAATCACTTTTAACACAAGTTAACGTTTGTTAGTCCAAAGAAAGTTTATCGCTGGACGTTAGAATCAGCAGCTGTATACGTTGAATTTCGTAAAAAGCATTTGTTACTAACGCTAGAACTCTGCACGTATCTACATTTAAACTAATTCCTCGACCGCACAGCATGCAACATTCGCTAATATTTATAAACGTATCGTGCCTTCTAATATTCTGTTCACAAATACGTGTCATTTTCGACCCAACCTCCTCTCCATCATTTCCCTACCGTCCAATTTTTCCTTTCACAGATTCGTTCTTTCGATTCTTATCCAAGCTTCCCATGCTTAAGTTTCATCGGAAATTTGTATAATGAATCACGACGTAAATTAAGCATCAAAAATATACTTTTGGTAGACCAAGTTTGACGAATGAGCTTGTAGAAAAAGTCAGCTAAACGCATGTAGTTGCTAGAGATGACAATAAGATTATTTTCACTAACTTCACTGATCCGCAGGAACATAGGACTCGTACGAGAGTAATTACGTTTGTTATGTTTTCCAGATGCGAAGAGTGAGAGCAACGACAATTCTTGTAACTCGACCCCTTGCCCTGAACTAGTATCGAATACAAATTGCACTGAAAATTCATCGGTGGTGAGAAATGACTCCACTCCGAAACATCAGGTCCATGATGTACAAAAAGAAGATAATAACGGTGCGAGTACCGCCGCTCAAGATCAACCGCGAGAGAACATAGACTTTAAAGTAATTTATAACAAACAGAGGATTAATGTGAATTTCCCACTGGACGGCAAGGTGTCCGAATTGAAAAATCATCTCGAGAAAATCATATCCGTGCCGCACGCCATGCAGAAAGTGATGATCAAAGGATTAGCCAAAGACGATCAGACATTGAGAAGTTTGGGTGTTACAAAAGGTAATTGAAACGAAGGTTCTTTCGTCGATGCAATATTCATTCCCGTTTAATCCCGCAGGTGCCAAAGTGATGGTAGTAGGATCGAAACTAGACGACGTATTAGCCATTTCAATTCCAACGAAACAGGATTTGTCGGACGAAGCTGCTTCCAGCGCAAACAAGGAGCCGTTGTCTCAACAAAAAATGCATAGGAAAGTGCTGGACAAGGGCATGCCAGAAGATGTAATGCCTGGAATACTAGGAAGCAAAGTACAGTCTATTTCACTGGTCTTGTCGTCTACAATTTTATGTGTAATCATATATAGAAATTGAGACACGTTAATTTGTGATCGTTTGAAATTTTAGGAATCACTACCAGACTTCCCACTGGCCGGTATGTTAAATAAATCCGGTGGCAAAGTGAGATTAACATTCAAGTTGGAGCAGGATCAGTTGNTATAGAAATTGAGACACGTTAATTTGTGATCGTTTGAAATTTTAGGAATCTCTACCAGACTTCCCACTGGCCGGTATGTTAAACAAATCCGGTGGCAAAGTGAGATTAACATTCAAGTTGGAGCAGGATCAGTTATGGATCGGCACGAAAGAACGGACAGACAAAATACCTATGAATTCTATAAAAGGTGTACATAGCGAACCAATTCACGATCATCCCGAGTATCACATCATGGTGCGTATCGTAAAATTAGTTTCAGGAGTGACTGTATGCCTCAATGAGCGTGCACGGTCGATCTCGATGAAATTTAAGGAAAGAAATGAATATTATTTGAAATTCTGCAGGCCATACAATTAGGTACGACGGAAGCATCTAGGTACTGGATATATTGGGTTCCTGCACAGTACATATCGGCTATAAAAGATGCCATCCTCGGGAAGTGGTGCTACTTCTGATTGAACGTTGCCGCGATCTGTCTCGATTCTTCAAAAACGAAGCGTAATCAGGTGTAAGCATTGATACAAACACGACTGTACTAGTCAAACATTTTTAACAGTAAGTAATAACTTATTTTGCGTTCAACGATGTAAAACAGAACAACAAAGGAAACAAAGTATTAGGGCGAGCGTCTTTTAGACATTAACTCCGTTCAAAACTCTATGAGACACATACAAATTTGTACCAAACCTCGCGAATAACTCGATTGGCTTGTTAACATTGAAATAAACACGTGAATCTGTTTGAGAAAGAGAAAAAAAAATGTTCATACAATAACAAAATCTTGTTTTCTGACACACTGAAGTACAGCTGTAATCTTAATTTTTTTGAATTCTATCGTACATAAGAACTGTAAATATATATTAATAGTTTTTTTTTAACTAGGAGAAAGTACATTTACGTTGAACCGAGAACATTTGATTACAAGACGAGATTGTCGTTTAAATAAACAGACTAAACGACTTTACCTGTTTTCTGTTTATTTAAATCAGAAACGCTCGAGTCGAACGCCGAGGGGGAACGAAATTCTTGTCAAACTATGTTTGCAGGAAGATTCAAAGAGAGAAGTCATGATGTGTTGCATTTACAGTCTTTTCAAGTTCACCGAGAAATGACTTTTTACCACGTTTTACAACATTTTACAAACTAGCTTAGACATTCGAGCAGATTCTAAATTCCTCGTTTCAACAGTTATCATTTGTGTTCGACGTCGAAGCAGCTACGTTCAAATTAATTAGCTCGAGAACAAAAACGACCGGGAGAAAACGAAATTAAGAGAGACCGATGAGAGCTACTCGAGCGAATTGAAAATCGCAATTCAGGCAATTTCGTCGACCGGCAACCGTGGGCCCGNGACTAAACGACTTTACCTGTTTTCTGTTTATTTAAATCAGAAACGCTCGAGTCGAACGCCGAGGGGGAACGAAATTCTTGTCAAACTATGTTTGCAGGAAGATTCAAAGAGAGAAGTCATGATGTGTTGCATTTACAGTCTTTTCAAGTTCACCGAGAAATGACTTTTTACCACGTTTTACAACATTTTACAAACTAGCTTAGACATTCGAGCAGATTCTAAATTCCTCGTTTCAACAGTTATCATTTGTGTTCGACGTCGAAGCAGCTACGTTCAAATTAATTAGCTCGAGAACAAAAACGACCGGGAGAAAACGAAATTAAGAGAGACCGATGAGAGCTACTCGAGCGAATTGAAAATCGCAATTCAGGCAATTTCGTCGACCGGCAACCGTGGGCCCGAATTTTCTACGGGAACGAAAGATGCAATTATTATGACGATAATAATGTTAGATTAAGAGAAACAACGCACTTACAACCTTAATGATACGTACACGTTTTTACACGCGCGCGCTCGACATTGGCCTATACATAACACCGCGGAATGTGAAACGTTCATAGCGAACGGGATCTCGCTGCTCATTCGAATTAAAATCGACTGTACATCTCGGAACATCCTAAGTTAAATTACCGCGTAACGTTAGTATTATCACTGCTGTAAACTAGGTTTTATACTAATATGTACAACAACCGCGGAGACGAGGACTACGACAAATCAAACTTGTATCTATCGTGATATACATATTCTATGTGGGATTCGGAACTGTTCGCGTTCGGGATCTATTTCAATGTCCGTTTAAAAACAAGACTTGTACATACGTCATGTTGTGTGATTTGATAAAAATAAACGATTTTAACAATCTCCATCGCACCTCGTTCTTATTTACGATTCGAATCGGGCGGTCGAGTCCGCCATCGCCGATCTCACACGTCACGTGACTGCTCCAAGAGTGGGAATTGCTCTTCTGCAGTCACAGCTGATCGGCTAATCACAGCGGATGATCGCACCGATCGTGCTGTCACATGCGGTGCGTCCTTGCATGGTCTACCTCGTTGTATGTCATAAGAATCCATAAATTTGAAATACATAAGAGCATATTTGTATGTTAGGTACATGGCATCGATGGCAGGGAACGATATAAAGCAAAATTTACGAAAATTAGATTTCCCATTTTGTACTAGAGAAGCATTATGCAGAATCGGTAAGCGACTGATACCTGTAGATCGACACCTGAACGCGGACGATACAAACGTGTAAACATTCTGTTAAAGAGATATTATGCGGGAGACCTGGGAAACAGATGGACCTGCAATTGGATCTGATATCGGAGTTCGTGTTCGGAGAGATAGAGAGGCGGAAGAAACGGAATCAGACGACGGCCATACAAGAACTGCAGCTGATCGAGATCCTGAGCGACTTCTTTCAAAGTCCTGGAGGAAGTGCGGCCGTGAGGAACGCGGTGTTTTTATCCCTGTTCCCCGCGGACAGCGTCAGATATACGATTTTAGGCAATTTAGTATCGTTGGCCATTGTCACTCAAAACAAGGCGGTCTTGAATGCGACTGGGATTTGGATGCAGCAGCTGGGTTCCACCTCGTCGCAGAGCGTGGGACTGGCGAGGCTCGTGCTCAACGATTACTTCGTGCTCTTTCCAAAGACCATCGACAAGTTGAACCAGCTACCTACTCTCGCGCCCCACTTCACCGCCAATTTGTTAACAGCGATTGGCGAAGTTTATAAAGACAAAGATCCGTCGACTGAACTGCTCGTGTTGATAGGAGAATGGATAAACGAAAATCCGAGCCTTTTATTAACGCCTTTGATGGACAATCCTGCTCTGCCAACCGGCGGCATTCCAATGACGCCCATCACACCAATAGCAGGCTTGTTCAGGTAATTTTTCATACGTAAAACAAAAAGAACTTGACGTCTGTACGATTATAAATTTTAAGGTGGTGCATTTTGTCTCCGATACGTTCGAATCAAACGAAAAATTCGGAGAACAATACTGAAGAACGGAAGAAATTGTATTCAAAGATTCAGCAGCTGCTCATGGACTCGGTGCTACAATTGAAAAACGGTGGCAACAATAAGCATGCTATATCTGCGCAGCATTTCGCAGCCACTACTCGAATGTTGACCACTGGTCTACAGTCCCAACCAAATATCGATACAGCTTTGCGGGATTTAGCCATGGAACGTCTCGCCCAAGCTGTCAGCGCAGCCATGTCTGCAAATTGTATTTACGGGAACAAACGTGAGTTTTATTATAATTGTTCCCAAGTGGAAACTAATTTTTATAAATCATTCTGTTTCTTTAGAAGAGTTGCTGGCTCTGCTGCAACCTTTGGCGTACCAACACTTTTTAATTGAATGGACATTGCAAACGTACGCATCGAAAGCTACTTAGAACAGTAACAAATTTATTACAATTATTTTTGTAATTGTATATAAAGTATGATGTTATGTACAAGACTGAATCACAAATGTACAAAGAATTTTTATGGCATAATAAATATGCTGTTTGATGTTAACGTTGAGGATGATGTTGATCTGTAAATTTTGTACTTGCTCCGTTCAGAGAATAAATTAAAATGGTCTGAAGGTTCGTTTCGATTTTAGGTCCTCCAATCTCTTTTTATCCAGTTCAAACTTTTTCCTTAATTCTGCTAAATCTGTAACGAAGATTTTTAGTAAAACGACGAACGTATGAGGGATGTTTAATAGTGCGATATAAAACTTACTCTGTTTCTTGCTTTCTCGGATTTGGAAAGTGTAGAAATTGCGTAATTCTTTTTTCTTATTCTTCTGCTCTTCTTTATGTTGCACTTTATTGAGGGCAGATTCCTTCCTGGCAATCGCGAATTGTCCTCTCTTCTTTCGTCCAGTCACAGTGACCCAGCCATCATCCTCTAGTTGCTTCTCTTTCATAGCCTTTTCCCTCGCTGCTTTCTCAGCAATCCTGTTGTCGTAATCTCGCATGAAAGCTTCGATTTCTTCTTTCATTTTTGCTTCGTTGCCTATAGAATTATTGTATTCCGCAACCCATTCTGTTTTTTAAATATTTTATACAAATTAATTGATTTAATATAAATGATTTCTCGATTAATCTAGATCTATGTGACTCACTTGCCATTCCAGTTAAGCATATATTATCTTTGGTACATAAAGTTAACACGTAATCATCAGGAATCTCTAATACGTTCTGTAGAGTGGATTCCTTCTCAAATACTAAATAAGCTGTCTTGAATCCTTTTGAATTTGCAAAATAAACATTGGATACATTTCCACATAAACTGGAAAATGCTTTGCGCAATGCTTCGGTCGTAACGTAAGGAGGAACGTTCAGCATGAATAGCGTTTTCCCTCGTGGATGTTCGACTGCTTGATTTCTGATCGCGTGTTCTTTAAAAAATAGTTGATTCTTGCCACTCGAATTTTCGTCATACCGTAGCCACATCGCTGAAAATTGAATAGAATTTCATGAATAAGTATACTGATTAATAGGCTGCGGGCTTTTACTTACTTTTAAAGCCTTTTAGCTCTCCCTTTAGATTTTTCGATGTCATTTCGTTTCTCATGACCTCCGCGAGATTTGACGAGCTTCGACAGAATCTTTTTGATCAACTTTATAATCCTCCTATAGCAGATAGTTAAACACATTATAAATAACTAACGAAATCGTCAAATGATTTTTAACTGCGATCATTGTATACGAATAACAAAACCATACCTAACCATACCTCTATGAACATAACACGTGTTGATGTCATCTCTGGACGNTAATAGGCTGCGGGCTTTTACTTACTTTTAAAGCCTTTTAGCTCTCCCTTTAGATTTTTCGATGTCATTTCGTTTCTCATGACCTCCGCGAGATTTGACGAGCTTCGACAGAATCTTTTTGATCAACTTTATAATCCTCCTATAGCAGATAGTTAAACACATTATAAATAACTAACGAAATCGTCAAATGATTTTTAACTGCGATCATTGTATACGAATAACAAAACCATACCTAACCATACCTCTATGAACATAACACGTGTTGATGTCATCTCTGGACGGGAGTGTACGGGGACATCTTGGATACCCCTTCCATCTTCCCTCAATGCTCCGCCCTTCAGACCATACACGTACACGGTTCACATGTGTTGGTAGACGAATATAGGTATAGCGTGAAACAAAGCCAGACAGACGGCTGCGGCGGCCATGTTTTATCCGGAAAGTATCAGGAACATAGGACGATGATGGAGGTCGACTCGACAAGTGGCGCCGCCTGTTTGTAAAACTTATTCAAATTTTACGCGCTCTGAAGCAAACGTCACGTCACAGTTTTCCGAGGTTTTTCCAAGGGGTAAGAATTAATTTGGAGTATACAGTAATAATTAATACCATTGATGGAGACCCTGTTTATTAAAATCATACATGTATCTACAATTCAGGAAGATTTCTCATTTTGTTCCTTTAATAGAAGTGGAATGGACTTAAGTTTAACGTTTTGTAATAAATTGTATGAACCGTATGTAAAATACCTATGCGATACAAAGGGTATATAAAACGCTCGGAAAAAACGGTGCGATCTGAAAAATGACAAGTCGTTTAATATCATTTCGTGGAACGAGAAATTGTAGATGTGATCGACTTACTTCGCGGCATCTAAATATTGCGACGATTTAATAATTGTAAAATTACTGCTTAATGTAGAATAGTTTGGTTCCAATGGTGTCTCAGTACCGGTGTCCAAGTCCAATATAAAATGGCACTTCTCTAAATTAAACTGAAACAAATAGAACAAATAGAACCAATATAAGAAATAAAACTTGACATTTCTCTTCACGGACAGTTGGAAATAGAAACTTACATAACGCGTGGGTTCTTCTCTGTTCATATCATTAAAATAAGGCGGTATAATGCTAGTCGCGTTCTCGTGATCTAAGAAAGCTTGAGGTAATTGGCCTTTAAATTCCGATCTTAAATATTGGAGCCTCCAACTGAAATCAATGTCGTTCATAAAGTTCACTCGGATTTAACGATCTACACCTTTTTAAGAGACACCTACTTGTTCGACGGAAAGAAAAAGCTATTCGGAAATCGATGCCACTCTTTGCCGATGCAGAAATTGATGTTCACCTCCTTGGACACTTCTTTCTCTGAACCAAGTTTGTTAGCGTAGGTCATCACTTCCATCGGTGCATAATATCCTGAGATAACAGAAAAGAACGTATAATTCATTTACATAGAATAATATAAAAAATGCTATAGGAGATTTACCTTTATAAATTGCCAACGATCTCGATATCCCAAGGAAGCTACATATCAATACAGCAAAGAACGTGAAGTGCATGGTGTATTGTAAATAGTGATAAGCGATGTGCATAGAGTTGAGCTTCGTTCTGAGGAAGAAGTACAATTTTTGCAGAGTATCCACAGCTATGCCGCCGGCCAGACAGATCATCGGATATACAGGGAATAAAAATCGTTCCTCCTGTAATAAGATATCTATAAACGATTCACGTCGACGAACAATGTTGTTTAATTCACCTTGTGCGGTTGCAAGAAGAATACTAAAAGCCAGAGATACAACGGTGCTAAGGAGAACCAGTAAGGCAAACATAGACGATCTCTCGCCTTGGCTGGTACAATAAGCCACACTAGAAACTATATACAAAGTACAATAGTACATAGAAAATTGTTGATTGTTAAGTATTGACGATTGTATAGATGTTACCAATCCAAGGGGAGCCCAGAGTGCGCCGATGAAGATGAAATTGAAATTCAGGAATCCGTTGTAAATGTAATAACTGAACGGCTCTGTCCCGTAGATATTTGGTCCGTGATTGGTAAATACATTGTACAGTATAATGTTCAACGGCGCTATTACCAGTTTCCCGTAATACATAGAATCGATCCATACCATCGGTATTAAAACGACGGTACCGGATATGATCACCCATTTTACGAATTTGCCCCAATTCTCTTTGTGCATTAACATTTCTACTGCGATCGGTAGTCTGAAAGGGCTCGTGTCAGTCTCCTACTTTCAGGTAGTTTAGTTACGTATGAAACAATACCCGAGCAACGCGGCGAACGGCCATCCTAATAGAGCGGACAAGGCTGTTCCGAAGATCGCTAATTCGTACCGGCGACCGTACCACGCCGCGATAGCCGCAGTACTTAGATACCTATGTACAGAATGTGTAACGATTGGAATTGCTCGGTTTACTTAATCGTGTGCGACTTACATTGAGAAAGAGGATGGCAGGTACGCGACACTGGCGATGTACATGCCAGAGCTAAAGATAAGAAACACTAATGTCAGTCTTCCTACGTGAATCCCGAATTCTCTGCACACATTTCTGTTAACAGAAGTCAGTTAGTGTCATAAAATTTAACTCACTGAACGTGTATTGCGATTCAATAATACGTACTTGTAGAAGTATACTTCGGACTGGGCACAGCCCAAACATAATAGACATCTTACGAAGTAGAAAACTAGAAGAGGATTAGGTTCCAGCAAGTAGTGATACAATTTTGCTGGTACCATGTGAATCAGCAAATACATGTACGATCTGAGAGCGTATTGTGGACTGTATTCCCACGTCTGCTGACCAGTACCGTAAAGCAAATAATGACTCTACGAAGTACACGAAATTCTTATAAATAATCCGTTTATTAAACAAGAAAATGTAGTACAAACGTAAAAGATTACACGTAAAATCGTTTGAATTATTGCTTACTGGTTCCCAATAATTATAAGTCTCGTCGCAATCAGTTATGTGACACCACATAGTCGAACAGATTCGAGCTAACAAGATCAGATTGTACGCCGTGTCCACGCCAGGGTAGATGAGGCCAGTGTCGACGGTCTCGTCTGGCCTGAAATGCAAACAATTGTCATTGCAGTTTCGTTTACTCTTCAGTTGAAGATTGTGACGACGGTTCGTAACAATTCGTAAAGAAAATTTAACGCTCGACGAATTCACAGTTCTAATAAAATGACATCTCCGAGAAACGTGGAATTATTTAATGAAATATGTTTGGCGTTCGCGTTAAGAGGTTAACCGGCATGCTGTACGTTTAAACTACATTAATCGTGAGGTGACAAAGAGTTTCCGGATTCACTGTTTCCTCGGAGAAAATAGACTAATTTTATCTTTACTTGGAGAATCTTTTGCCATTCAATTTTTTCAATTCTTTCTTCGAAATAAAAAGCTGACGTTGACGCCGGTTCGGCGCCATGGTTTCACGGTGGAACCTACGTGTACGCGGACTTATAATCCATCGCACGGTCAACAAATTGCAATAATTACAACGGGTGAATAATTTTATAACATTTTTATTTCAATGCTTACAAACTAGGTAAATAGCTGAATTGTTAAAGAAGAAGAGGAAGGGTTCGTGGACTTCAAACCGCTCTGTATCGATTCATTAAATTTTTCTTGGATACAGAATTAATTTTCATTGAACATTTTTACTATTGTTTACTCGGCTTTGCTCGGATGGATTTCATGTTAATTTATAATGATTCAATCTTAGAAATTAAAGGTCGTTCACATGCGTTTTATTCAGAATAGAATTGTAATCAGGAGCAGTTATACAAGTATAATATTCCGCGTGTATTATTGTTCAGTTTAATAATCGTCGTAATAATAACGTCAATCTATATCAGCGTAATANTAAAACGACGGTACCGGATATGATCACCCATTTTACGAATTTGCCCCAATTCTCTTTGTGCATTAACATTTCTACTGCGATCGGTAGTCTGAAAGGGCTCGTGTCAGTCTCCTACGTTCAGGTAATTTAGTTACGTATGAAACAATACCCGAGCAACGCGGCGAACGGCCATCCTAATAGAGCGGACAAGGCTGTTCCGAAGATCGCTAATTCGTACCGGCGACCGTACCACGCCGCGATAGCCGCAGTACTTAGATACCTATGTACAGAATGTGTAACGATTGGAATTGCTCGGTTTACTTAATCGTGTGCGACTTACATTGAGAAAGAGGATGGCAGGTACGCGACACTGGCGATGTACATGCCAGAGCTAAAGATAAGAAACACTAATGTCAGTCTTCCTACGTGAATCCCGAATTCTCTGCACACATTTCTGTTAACAGAAGTCAGTTAGTGTCATAAAATTTAACTCACTGAACGTGTATTGCGATTCAATAATACGTACTTGTAGAAGTATACTTCGGACTGGGCACAGCCCAAACATAATAGACATCTTACGAAGTAGAAAACTAGAAGAGGATTAGGTTCCAGCAAGTAGTGATACAATTTTGCTGGTACCATGTGAATCAGCAAATACATGTACGATCTGAGAGCGTATTGTGGACTGTATTCCCACGTCTGCTGACCAGTACCGTAAAGCAAATAATGACTCTACGAAGTACACGAAATTCTTATAAATAATCCGTTTATTAAACAAGAAAATGTAGTACAAACGTAAAAGATTACACGTAAAATCGTTTGAATTATTGCTTACTGGTTCCCAATAATTATAAGTCTCGTCGCAATCAGTTATGTGACACCACATAGTCGAACAGATTCGAGCTAACAAGATCAGATTGTACGCCGTGTCCACGCCAGGGTAGATGAGGCCAGTGTCGACGGTCTCGTCTGGCCTGAAATGCAAACAATTGTCATTGCAGTTTCGTTTACTCTTCAGTTGAAGATTGTGACGACGGTTCGTAACAATTCGTAAAGAAAATTTAACGCTCGACGAATTCACAGTTCTAATAAAATGACATCTCCGAGAAACGTGGAATTATTTAATGAAATATGTTTGGCGTTCGCGTTAAGAGGTTAACCGGCATGCTGTACGTTTAAACTACATTAATCGTGAGGTGACAAAGAGTTTCCGGATTCACTGTTTCCTCGGAGAAAATAGACTAATTTTATCTTTACTTGGAGAATCTTTTGCCATTCAATTTTTTCAATTCTTTCTTCGAAATAAAAAGCTGACGTTGACGCCGGTTCGGCGCCATGGTTTCACGGTGGAACCTACGTGTACGCGGACTTATAATCCATCGCACGGTCAACAAATTGCAATAATTACAACGGGTGAATAATTTTATAACATTTTTATTTCAATGCTTACAAACTAGGTAAATAGCTGAATTGTTAAAGAAGAAGAGGAAGGGTTCGTGGACTTCAAACCGCTCTGTATCGATTCATTAAATTTTTCTTGGATACAGAATTAATTTTCATTGAACATTTTTACTATTGTTTACTCGGCTTTGCTCGGATGGATTTCATGTTAATTTATAATGATTCAATCTTAGAAATTAAAGGTCGTTCACATGCGTTTTATTCAGAATAGAATTGTAATCAGGAGCAGTTATACAAGTATAATATTCCGCGTGTATTATTGTTCAGTTTAATAATCGTCGTAATAATAACGTCAATCTATATCAGCGTAATAATACGAATAAATAAAACACATTATAGAAAGTAATGCCCTATTTTACTATTTACGCGACCCTTAAGACAAGTTAGTTTCGACAGCTCTTTTCTATAAAATTCTCGTACACTTCGACAATTAATTTGTTCGTGGAAAAAGCTAAAAACAGCAAAATGGAATATATTTAATAGCCACCGTGACAAAAACAGAAATAAAATATAACCTACCCGAAGCCGAACGTGCATCGTGCGACAAATAATAAATTTATATCGCGTTCAAATCATGTCGCAATCGTCGATGTTGCACTAATCAAAAGAGTACGAAGCCTTAATAATTACTGTAGGTTACATTTTATTCTTGTTTTTCTTTGAACAAATCGTGGCTGGATCGTTCCCTGGTTTTGTAATTATACGTGAAATAATATTTACAGTAACGGGAGTTTAATGAAACCAGTAAACGCGAGACTATCAAAATGTTAAGGAGGATAAACAGTTTACTACACATTTCTGTAAGTGATTGAATGAAAACTAAAGCGTTCTTATTTTCGTCTAGCAATTTGTGTACTGAATGTCAATTCTCAGGTCCCTTGTCAGAAGATAAGTAAGAGATACCTCAATTTTGTACCTGTAGTCGTAGAACAAAGTGGAAGAGGAGAACGTGCATATGACATTTACTCGCGTTTACTGAAAGAGAGGATTATCTGTTTAATGGGCCCGGTACAGTTTCGCATATCTCTTCTTTCGTATCCAATTCAACTGTCGCAAACTTATAAACAGATATTTATCATTTTCCAGATTACAGACAACGTGTCTTCAGTAGTAATTGCTCAGCTACTGTTCCTTCAGTCGGAAAGTAGCAAGAATCCAATTCATATGTACATTAATTCACCTGGTGGAAGCGTGACGGCAGGACTTGGGATATACGACACCATGCAGTATGTCCTGCCTCCTGTTGCCACATGGTGCGTAGGACAGGCTTGCTCAATGGCCAGTTTATTGTTAGCCGCAGGGACGAAAGGCATGCGGCATTCGTTGCCGAACGCGAGGATCATGACGCACCAGCCGTCGGGAGGGGTGTCCGGCCAAGCCACGGATATACAGATACAAGCCTTAGAAATATTAAAACTTAAAAAGCAGATTAATAATCTGTACGTAAAGCACACGGGCATGGAGTTGGATAAAATAGGTAAGAGGATTCGAACTTCGAGATGTAAACGAGATTTTGTAATGCGTCGTTGTCCCGCAGAACGTAGCATGGAAAGGGATAATTTCATGAGCCCCACGGAAGCGAAGGAGTTTGGAATTATCGATAAGGTACTGACACATCCGATGCAAGAGGAGGAGAAGCAGAGCGCAAAATTGCCCGAGGTCGCTCTCGAAGTCGCCAACCAGCCGCTTACCCAGCCTTGATGTTAAAAGACACGTGGTTAAAATTATGAAATTTTATTAAAACATGTATTTATCAATATTTAAAAATAGTAATAAAATATTTTTAAAACAATTTATATCATGTATATATAACTGTATTTAAGTACAGCAAGTGTGCCCATTTTGTAAATATCATGTAAATATATATATATAACGTAGTACGATGATTTCGTATGTGATAAACGATGTGAACTGACGTTCTTATAACAAGCCATTCGTACCTCTTTGATAACTAGTTTTCGGGCAAGCAGTATATCACCAAGCGTTCTCGCTATGTGCTAACATGTATATATAATATAATGTTATAACTGTAGGAAAGACTGCGTGAAACCCCGCCGAAATATATCTATATACAATTAACCGTTAATTTTGATTTGAAAATAAATCGTCCTAGCTTTTCCATCGCCGTAGTTCGTGACGGCAGTCGCGCGCTTAAAAATACATTCGAGTTCGCAATTTCATTAACATTCTATTATCACCAAAAAAATACTTCATATAAAAAAGGACGGAATGGATTTTCTGCCTCAGCGTTAAACACAGCAACAAAGCGTTTCACAGTGACGCCGTATGCCATTAAAAAACATATATGTATCCCCCTAACACCAGATCTCAAGAAAAACCAGTTTCAGATCTCTTCTCTTCGCGTATGAACGACACGGTTACTTCGTAGCGATCACTGAGGGCATACGTGAGCGTGAGCGAGCATCAATATGTCCTTCTTCTCTTTAGGAAATCTAAGCTCTCTCCCGGCCAAACGAGCCGTTTCGAGTTCCCTCTCGGCCAGGGCCAGTTCCATGGCGACGCGGCCGCCGCCGCTCTCCTGTTCCCTCGACACCCAGTCCAAAGCCATTTGACTCCGCATGTCGTCGTCCAAGGCTCGATGACTGTAATGAGCGACTACCTCTTGTCTACTGCACTGCCTATCGCGCATCGCTTTCAACGACCCGTTCCAATGAAGCAGTTGGAAGACCGTCATTAACTCTTGAAACTCTAACATCGTCCTCCCGCGATTACACTCTAACATAAAACGGAACGCTCCTATACCTGTGTTCGGATCCTCTTTCTCATCGCTGTTCCCCTGCAAATTTTAAGCAACTCATTGGAACGGTGGTCCAAGGGAAACGTAGCCGATCGTTCGAATTCAGAACGTACTTGCGTCTGATTCCCGACCCCGTTCGACGTCGTGGCGGGCTTAGTGAAACTGGCTCTCGCCTCCGCGACAGCTTTTTCTATGAAGTCGTCTGTTATCTTCCGCGCCGGGTGCTCATTGAAAACCGAGTTCATCAAAGCGATTTTAGCTGCCGATCTGCGGGCTTCTGCCTTAGTGGGACAATTTTGAAAGCTACCGAAACAAGATCCCCCGGGAAGAGTAACGTAACATACATAAGGGGGACTGGTACCAGGTACAGATTCATAAATAACTAACGCTCCGTTTCGCAACTCTGTACCTCTGCTCTGTTTCATCTGCCAGAACTCTTGCAAGGCTTCCACCACGTTCACTGTACAAGGAAACCGACATGTGAGAGATGCAGCAGAATATAATAAACATGGTCTTATACCTCTTCCGTAGCCTTGGGTATGCTTCGCGAAGCTATTAACAACAGCCTCCACTGCCTCCTTTAATATCTGTTTATCTCTGGCGTCTACCAGTCCACCTGTGATACCCATATTTTCAGGAACACGAGACTTTGTTTTAACTGGCATCATGCCCTGCATCACCCCTTAAACTCACTTACATTTACGTCCTGCAACGTACAATCAGTCACAGTGTCTATTCTCGATACATAAGAATATTGTCATTCGTAGAACAAATTTATTACGAGATAAGCGGTAGGATATTTGTCAGTCGTGAAAAATACGATTAAAACGAGTGACAAGGCACGAAGTCCGGCCTCGACGTCGCGATCGAAGGACCTGGAACGAAGAATCGGGAGAGCGGCGAATAAAAAACGGTGCCTACGTACGTAGAATAAACGTAGCCGAGTAATGTTAGCAAGAATTGTCTGTTTTAAATGCTCGATGTGACAGTTCTCGAATGTTGCACGGGCGACGAGTCGGCGAGGCAGTTGCCGCGACACCGAATGCATCAGACAGGAGGAGAAACCCTGGAGGCCCACCTGCAGAGACCCGGATGCTAAAGAATTCGCGTAAATTACTTTCTCGGGCCGAACGCTACGGGATCAAATTGCAATACACTGCAATACACACATAACGCGTTTAATGGCCCCGGACCACTGATGATTTCCAGAAAACCAGGGCTGGCCGCTGCGGTCAAGCACCCCTTGCTATGACATTCAACATTGTCACCGAGAGGATTGCCAACTGACAGAGAAAGGTAGTGTCGGATTTCGCGAGTACAGAGCCCGCACCTAACCAATACAAAACACACATTATTTTCTAAATCAATTGGTTTACAGCACAAACATGTATTCAAAGCCATAAGATATTGTATTATTTATATGAATTATACTTATTCTCAACTCTTCCATACCTTCATTCCATATAACTTTGCAAATTATTAATTAATTAATTGCTTATGTAATATTCTGGGATTTAATCATACTGAAGTTGATAGGAAGGATCATGTGCTCGCAGCCTTTAATATTAGTATTAAATATTCCCTTATTGCAAAATGTTTTTGCAAATAACTTTGGAAATNATTGTATTATTTATATGAATTATACTTATTCTCAACTCTTCCATACCTTCGTTCCATATAACTTTGCAAATTATTAATTAATTAATTGCTTATGTAATATTCTGGGATTTAATCATACTGAAGTTGATAGGAAGGATCATGTGCTCGCAGCCTTTAATATTAGTATTAAATATTCCCTTATTGCAAAATGTTTTTGCAAATAACTTTGGAAATGTCTTAGGTAGATGTGCGAATGTTCTCCAAAGATGACCTGGAGAACAGAGCGCCGTGAGTTGGAAGTTCGCGAGCGATTAAACGATCAGTTGATAAATAAGATCCGAGAAGCAGTGACCATACTTATCGTTCTTTAATTAATTGCAGTATTCCCTCGGCGATAAAACGATGAAATACGTAACTATTTATTTAACAATATTTATCACAGTAATTGACGTCAAAACTAAGTACAAATGACATCATAATCCGATGCACAGAATTTTGCAATGCGTTATCGATGCACTGAAGTGACGTTCNAGATCCGAGAAGCAGTTACCATACTTATCGTTCTTTAATTAATTGCAGTAGTCCCTCGGCGATAAAACGATGAAATACGTAACTATTTATTTAACAATATATTTATCACAGTAATTGACGTCAAAACTAAGTACAAATGACATCATAATCCGATGCACAGAATTTTGCAATACGTTATCGATGCACTGAAGTGACGTTTAAGCAGTGATAAGATATATATTAATAAATATACGAAAGGGAAAGTGTCCATCCCCTTCGTTTCGACCCCGCGGCTCGCCCTCCATGATCGGAGGCGCCGACTGGGGGTAGAAAATTTACGCGCGCATATTTCCCGCGTGATCAGGGCGTAAGTGCACGCACGCATGCACCCGCGCGAAGTGGTGTGCGTCCGTCGGATCAGCTGAGCGCCAGCTGTGCCATTCTGCTCGACCAATAGGAAAAACCCTTAGTATTGCTCAGCAGCGCCTCGAGTACACAACCGGTGCCCACTAGTTCGGCGTTCCCGCGAAAGTGATTTAGAAAACTGCGGTTCGGCGTGTTAAACGGATTATACTGCCTGTAAATACCTGTTCCCGTAACAATCGGACAGCACCTTCGGCTGCGGTGTGTGCGGTGCGTCTGAGTGTGACAATATTCGACGATATCCGACGAAAAGTAGCGGTAAAATCGAGCGGGAAAACCAGATGCGCAGTACGCGTGGATGCTGTGACTCCTCCGGTTTATCCATCACCTGCGCTCGATGTCGAACGGTCCGAAGTGAATTTGTTTGTTCGCCCGTGTAAAAGACAGTTCTGTCCGTCAGTGAGTCGTGATTTCGACAAGGTTTCATGAGATTTTCTTAGGTAAAACCGTGGCGAGAACCGAGCGTCTGTCGAAGGACGCCAAGCCCGGGACACGTTCGCTTGTGCCTTGAATTCCGCGTACGTACGTCGAAGTAATGAGGTTTATGCGGTGAAAATCGACAAGTGGACTCCGGGGAATCTGTTAATCGGTAATTCACGATTTTTCCCCCCTTTGAGGTTATGTTATACATATAGAGGGCGTGACAGTGGCAGATTGCATTCAGGGGTTGGTCATCGTTTCGCGCGCTGGTCTCCCGCGCTTCGAGTTCCACGTCTCTTGTTTTATCGTGGAATTATTGTTCTGTGATACCCCGAGGGTTGAACCGGTGTCAGAAAAGACTTTAAGGGATTTTCGTGTTGTAAAATAATCAGCGGGTGAAAAGTTATGACATTAAACATCGAATGAAACGCAGCCAAGTATACGTGCATTATGGCGATCGAGTGCGTGTGAGCTTCGCGCGCTCTTTTACTTTCCGACCTTTTCCTGCCGAAATCAGTCACCATATGCGGTAGCGAGGAACGCGGACGTTCAATTAATACACCCACCGACTTGTGTTCGTATTAAAAAAACCTGTGGCCGTTCAAAATATTTTTTGAACACGTCGACAATCCCGAAGCAGAATGCCACAGACGAGGTGAGAGAACAAGCTTACTTTTCGTCCAAAAAGCCCGTCCGATCCTCTCGATATCCCGTCGCAAACATTTGCAATTTATTTAGAACGGATTTACCTAGTCTCACGAATTTCTTCCAGTTCCCACTCGGAAAGATAATGAAAAAATATGCATGTATAACCTTCTTTAATTGGTGTCTGCTTTGAACGAGTTCTAACAATATTCCACGCACAGTATCTGCATGGATCTTTGTTTGCCTGCTTCCTACATGCTCTATGAACACTTCCGACGTACCATGAGACCTATGTAGCTCGTACATAGTTTGCAAAAAAAATTAGACCCTGTCTAACGTACTTGACCACCAGCTACCAAGAGGTCTGCAGCTCCTTGTCAGAATCACTAAAGCTCCCCGCTTCACAGCTAACGCTGTCAACATGTGGCGACTGACGATTTGTTCTCGTTACTTATTCAGTTTACATGGGAAGAAATCACAGAGTTACTTGCAAGGAGCCAAAGTAGTGACACAGTCTTCAAAACGGAAAAGACGTCCCACAGAGAACTCAGAAGACACAGAGAATGTCTACCCTCCTAGTAAAATCCCGCATGTGTCTTACACGGAGTCATGTCAGACGGTGCATTCGTTGGAGAACTCCTGTACGCCGAGCCACCAGGTCTCCCCGTTGAAGGAGCAACAGGAGCCAGCAACATGGTCGGAATTGAGAACGGCCACTTGCTTCTTAACGCCGTCGTCTTCGAACAACACGTCCAGCCGGCCGAGCCCGTTGCCGTCGTTCCCTTGGGCGGACGGTTCTCAAGTATGGTCCCTCATGTGCTTGGGGGACCAGAAGACTATTACTCAGAGGAATCCTCAAATGTTTCAAAGGCATCCTACACTGCAACCGAGGATGAGGGCCATTTTGTTAGACTGGCTGATCGAGGTCTGCGAGGTTTATAAGCTACACAGGGAAACCTACTATCTGGCAATGGATTACATAGACAGATACTTGTCCATTCACCAGAACGTGCCCAAAAATCAATTACAATTGATAGGCATCACGTGCCTGTTCATAGCAGCTAAGGTTCGTACGACAATTGCATTACACTTCGTTTTCGTATGAGCGACTTGTTTATTTGAATATTTTTACAGGTCGAAGAAATATATCCGCCGAAAATAGCGGAGTTCGCGTACGTCACCGACGGAGCCTGTACGGAGGAGGAGATACTGGGGAAAGAACTGATAATATTGAAAGGTCTCGGCTGGAACTTGTCTCCGGTCACCGCTCCCGGCTGGCTGAACATTTACATGCAAATCGAATCGGGAGATTGGTCGAGGCCCAACGCGTTCATTTACCCGCAATACGGAGGGCTGCAATATTCCCAGGCAGCTCAGCTGATAGACTTGGCTACGTTGGACGAAGGGAGTTTAAAATTCCCGTACAGTCACATAGCGGCGGCAGCTATCTACCACACGCAAGGCAGGGAATGCGCCTTGAGGGTGTCGCGCATCCCGTGGGAGCAACTCGCGCCCTGCGTCAAATGGCTCACTCCCTTCGCGATGACCACTGCCGAAGAGGATTCCCAGTGCCTGTTAAGATCCATGATATCACCCGTCGAGTCTCACAGCGGATCTGGACTGAAGGCAACAGTACCTAACATAGTAACGGACGAATCGCATCGTATACAGACTCACGTGGTAGACTTGAACATGTTGGAAAAAGCGCAGCAGCGGTTAGTGGAAGAGACCCCATTGATCGATGCGAACGAGTTAGACTCGAATCCCGCGTCCGGTAGACAAAGCCCGAACGAGAGCGGGCTTCTAACTCCGCCTTCTAGTAGTCAAAAAAATTCGACGACCCCCACGCGTCCTTCGCCCCAGCTACAACCGTATACATAATAAACTATTATTTATGATAACGCGTTTACCGACTGTTGTCATTCTAAGCATGCGTATGTATATGTCAAGAGGTCATTAACTGCTGCTTGATACACTCGCGAGTTGCACGGCGTACCGCTTGTAAGGGATAGCATTCGCGTCCGATGGTGCATGTCGTGGTCGCCTGTCGCAACGACGGTGCCTATAGTTCGTATCGTAATCGTAAGTGTCGCAGTACAAGTTACGGTGCCTATAACGGCGCCGAATTTATTTAATGTTCTTTTATCCTAGACGTTTAGAACAAGTGCCTTGCATCCGGGAATATAAACTTACACGAGAGCCTCTCAGGCTATATATTCTGTGATTATATTCGTGCGATGGAATACATATTATTTGTTATCGTGTCCGGGAGAATTTTCAAGGATTTCCGATACTATCAATACAGAATGCCTACAGAAAGTGTCTTTAGAAAAATATTATATATATATAGTTATATTTGTGTTTATTATATAGTACCGAATTTGGGAAACGTTTGTGAATAGTATTCTTTTATATATATATATATACATATATATACACAATCGCTTTGTTTTAACGNAAGATCCATGATATCACCCGTCGAGTCTCACAGCGGATCTGGACTGAAGGCAACAGTACCTAACATAGTAACGGACGAATCGCATCGTATACAGACTCACGTGGTAGACTTGAACATGTTGGAAAAAGCGCAGCAGCGGTTAGTGGAAGAGACCCCATTGATCGATGCGAACGAGTTAGACTCGAATCCCGCGTCCGGTAGACAAAGCCCGAACGAGAGCGGGCTTCTAACTCCGCCTTCTAGTAGTCAAAAAAATTCGACGACCCCCACGCGTCCTTCGCCCCAGCTACAACCGTATACATAATAAACTATTATTTATGATAACGCGTTTACCGACTGTTGTCATTCTAAGCATGCGTATGTATATGTCAAGAGGTCATTAACTGCTGCTTGATACACTCGCGAGTTGCACGGCGTACCGCTTGTAAGGGATAGCATTCGCGTCCGATGGTGCATGTCGTGGTCGCCTGTCGCAACGACGGTGCCTATAGTTCGTATCGTAATCGTAAGTGTCGCAGTACAAGTTACGGTGCCTATAACGGCGCCGAATTTATTTAATGTTCTTTTATCCTAGACGTTTAGAACAAGTGCCTTGCATCCGGGAATATAAACTTACACGAGAGCCTCTCGGGCTATATATTCTGTGATTATATTCGTGCGATGGAATACATATTATCTGTTATCGTGTTCGGGAGAATTTTCAAGGATTTCCGATGCTATCAATACAGAATGCCTACAGAAAGTGTCTTTAGAAAAATATTATATATATAGTTATATTTGTGTTTATTATATAGTACCGAATTTGGGAAACGTTTGTGAATAGTATTCTTTTATATATATATATATACATATATATACACAATCGCTTTGTTTTAACGCACCGTGTTATGAAGCCGGGTGAATGTATTTTTATATATATATATATATGTATATCGTGTCGAATTATGCTACTCGTTAAGAGGAAAAAAAATTTTGTTCAGGATGCGTGGAGATGGATGAATGAGCGAAGACACGGGACTATTAATTGTTGAATAAAATAGGATTACAAATTTCGTGATCACTTTATACTGCCCTGCATTTACTGACGCGGTCGTTTATACATATTTGTATGAAGAATCAGACAATAAACTTTTCCGATCAATCGATTACGTATTATTCACCTGACAACTATAGAAATCCAGCCAATTCTCTATGTGCGTTTCAATTTCGGGACCTTCGATTCGCCGGCAGACCGATATCGTTTCTGGTTCTACGTTCTACGTTACCGAGAGTGAAAACAGCATCGCAGCGCCGCGGATCCCGTCGCACGCCCCGCGATTGGCTGTTGCCTCCGCGTTCAAGTTGTCAAACGCCGGACGACCGTTAAGAAAGCGGTTGCTTGGTATACAAAGGTCGCGACGGCGGCAGAAGAACGCGTGCCCGTGATTTTCGACGATTAAAAAGTTCTTTATTAGTTTTAAAATCAAACCGAAGTTAAGTGGGTAAGAGTGTGCGTTTGTTGAAAGTGTACGTGCACCCGGTGTGCTTGGCTCTGGCTCGTGAACGCCGAAATGTGAGTATTTGAAAGTTAACGATTCGTGGTGCCCTGAGATCGTGTGTCCAAGCTGTTAAATCGGTTTCTCGATTGCTGTAGCGTTCGCGGTTACAGACTTGTTAAGATCGCCGTCGAGATCCGAACGGAATTTGTGAAACGAGGAGGATGTCGAGTCCGAGGAACGGCGGGCCTGCACGCGAAGGGAACCGCGTGGTGCTGAGGGAGATCACCGCGACCCTCCACAATTCGTCGCCCTTGCAGACGTCCCGGCACAAGGTAAGCACGTTACGTTATCCGGCTGGCAGTGAACTTTAAACCAGCGTGCCTCGCATTCTTATCAGTTCTTTGCTCCTTTTACTTTGCCGCCTTCCCGCCCTGTTTTTATTACAAACAGCCTGTGTGCCAGAGCACACCTATAAATATACTCTGAATCTCCAGGAGCACCTTGGAACGAAAATAAGTTTTACTTCCCATGCGGGAGTATCTTTGTTCCGCGCCCGAAAAGAATTCGCAAAATATGCGTATTCCTCGACCGCGAATTTTTACGCAAAACAAGTTTAAACAATCGAATCCGAAATTGTAAGCGATTTGCATAGTTTTGCACGTTATCTACGTTCTTTACATTTTTCGTATCTGATTTCCCTGCAAATTGCACAAAACTTATAACGGTACTATCGTACAATCGACCACGTGCTGTGAATGATTAATTTAAGGGACAGTTAACGCCACATTAAAACCTAATCAATCGGCGAACATATTCTTTGATTTTTTATTTCGGAAGGTACGTAACCAGCGTCTCTTTTTATTTCCCCTTCGACGTATTAAAAGAAATGTACACACCGGACCGTTTTTTTTTTATGAATCCAGGATTTTCTGACGGCCGAGCGATGCTTTCAAACCTTTTTTGAACTTCGACCTTGAGGAACGAAGGGTTAACAACGGGATGACTAAAAAGAGTCTCGCACGTGATTAATGACATTGTTTAATAAGCCTCTGATCAATTCTCCTATTTCATCGTGTTTATTTTTCCGAATTCACAGTTGGCCCGCGGTGGTACCGCGGTCGGTCCAGGCTCGGGTACCTGATAAGAGAGTATATACCCGTTTCTCTAGATAGCGCCACGCCGTCGGTTAATTCCGCTCCGTGAACCGGGTCCCTCCACTTCCATAGTTGGCGATCTTCGTATCATAATGCCCATGCGGCGTGTGCGCGGTCCGACGTCACGATAGCGGCCTACGGAGTGTGTTAGTTACGCGTATCATCGTGGCAGAACGGTGGCGATGACTCCCGTGTCGTTCGTTATCCTCCACGTCCGAGAACTGTCCCGTTTCACGGTGGACGCGATCTAGTTGACGTTGACGAGGCATCGGCAGGCTCTGTCCGCTCCTTCCCGAGAGGCGAGGCTCCTCCACCGTTTCGGGCAGGACCTGGGTTCGTAGCCGCGGCGCGGCCACACGTAAACGCGCGTGTACATATGGTATCGCGTGCGAGAGGTTCAGTGGTGGTGGTGGTGGATGTCTAAAGTATCGACTGAAGAATGCGCCACGCTAATATTAGAATTTCGACCAGAGATATCCTTCGCTGATCCGGACACCGAGTCCAGTGAGTGTTCACCCATTTTTCTTAACTCCTATAAGCCTCGGCCTCTCCGCCCGCAATGACTCACGTTCCCTTGAGAACGTCGTACGTCGCTCTATTGAACGCCGTTAGCAAACCTCACGTCTTTTGTTTATAAAACGTTGACTCATAACATAGCAAGCTTTCTATTGCATTAGGACAGTTTTAGTCTTGTCTGTCATACAAAATTTGTAAGAAAATGTTTACTCAGTCGATTCAACGTGTTTTGTCTCGTGTATTGATGCAACGCTTGACGATTGCTTAAGCCTGCGGAGGAAACAGAGCGGACAGGGATGAGAAAGACACACCCTTTGAAAAATTACTGTCACCGCTTTGTAAACACGAACAGATGAGAGTGAGTCATAGCGATAGCGAAGTAGGAACGTGCCGCGGTCTCCATACTTATTCCTCCATGATGTCAAGAAGACGCCAAATAAGGAGACCGCGAGCTTCTCGAGTTTCCAAGGGAATTGCGTGCGATCGCATCAGCTCGTACGCTTGAACGCCTCGAGTACTCGCCCGATAGCACTCGCTTTATACCCTAGATTTAACAGGCAAAAGCTCCCGCGGTTTAACGACAATCGTCCGCGATTCGTCATGCTTCGCGGAAACGACTCTTATCATCTCCAATGATTTAATTGCGCAATTAATCCGGACACCGATTCGTGTCATTTCTTGTTGCCCGAGGAACGAGAGAAGACTATGAATATTGATTCGATTCGACAGCTCTTACTCTCATTGATTCCTTCTATAAAACATAGCCATTTCTTCTGATAAGATAAGGTGTGACGTGACTCGCCGCTTCTCGTCTTATTGATGCCTCCTGCAAATGTCATGCGGCCATCGTTTCTGAACGTTTCTATATACGTTTTAAATCGATTTCAATCGAAGCGGCTCGAAGGACGCGTTCCAAATAGGCCGAGGGAGCGCGCCGAGAAATTAGAAATTCCCGAGATAAAGCTCGAACTTTATTTTGTAGGTGAGACTCTGGTAAACGCGAGTACAGAACCGCATTGACGTCCGCGGGGGAACTGGACAGGATAATAGATCGCATGTTGGATTAAACTGTGATTTTGCGTTCTACTTTCTAAATGCGTTTATTTCGCATGAAAAAGCTTGTTCGCTCCGGCGCCGACACATGTGTGTTAATCGGATCAGAAGCGCGCCGAGATTGATTACGATCCGGCATAATTAATTAATTCAATCGAATTTATATTATTGCTAATCGCCTCGCGCTCTCGTTCGGACCGGCGGCGGCACCTCGCTTTCGTTTCGGTTTCCCTTCGTTCCGTTACGAGAATTATTATTAGGCAACGTGTTTGGACAAGCGGACCGGTGAAAGTCGGGTCTTTCTCCATTGATAATTGAATATTTAACGTACGCGATGCGGTATCTAATCAGATATGAATTGTTTAATTTCTCCTTTAAGAAGGTGAAAAAATGCTGCTCCGCTGTCAGTCGTTTCTTTACCCTCTCGGCGGCGGCGGCGGCGGCGGCGCGCGAACACCGGATGAAAGAGCGGCCGCGAGAAAAATAGATATGCCGCGAAAGATGCGCGGTGTCGTCGGAAATAAACGTGTCAGGGGTGAGGATATTCGGGCGGGGAGAAAGTAAGGAAAGTTCTCTCTACGTGGGGTTCTGTGAACTCGCGTGTAAATATGGGCCTCATATTGGCCAGCAGTGACAGCCGAAACTGGAGGTCCTTTTTCGAAGCCATGGGCAATTTTATTTTCAAGGTAATCGCAAGCACAATAAGTCCTAGTCACTCGGTTCTTCAACTCTTCAGTGTTCGATTAATATACCATTCTTTATTCAGAAACTGTTCACCTGTATTTAAAGTGGATCGATTATTCGGCGCGGTTGGATTTATTATTTAATTCGACTGGTTTATCCGCGAGAAACTCTGCTGGAGTTAAATTTAGTCTTGGAGCAACGACCGTCACTTGTATCGATAACTGGACAGCGGAACGCGATCGCGGTTACTTATATGCTTTTTTCCCCGCGGAACAGCGTAACTGTTCTTGGCAGGGAGTCGCGGCCGGAGACTGGCGCGAGATCGGGCAAAATAAAATCGTATCTCCCCCCTTATAGCATATTTTATAATTAGTCCGAGCGGCGTACGAAAGTTGCGTAATTTCGGAAAGAAATCTGCCTGCCAGTCCTCGGGCCGATCGGTTGACCGCGGGATACCTCAGTAAATGTCGACCGCTGCCCGAACGCGCTTCGTCCGCGGCTGAGAAATGGATTACATCCATAAATTATTGCAACGAGCTGCCAGGAGGTCCCCGTCGCTCACGCCGCCGGTATTTTGCGTCTCATTCGCGGAAACCTAGAATAAACGCGTCTGTGAATTGGCAAGGCCAGGCGCACTGCCGTTTTTTTGGTCTCCTTCGAGACCGTCGCACGAGGCGACTTCGAAGTTCATTAACGCGCTTAAAATTAAGACATGATAAATTTACAGTTCGTTGGAATGAAGAATACATGTTTATTTATTATGTTTTTTGTTGTTTTCAGAGTGGAGGCGACAGTCACACGCCGAAAGGTGCGGAGCATGAGGTGAACGTTCAATTCGCCCGCGAGTTCGCCGACGTTGAGTCGATCAACTGCTTGGCACCGCGCACCGTGTCCGTGTCCTCGGCCAGCAGCGTTCCCAGTCACGGCAGTAAGAAAGGTAGCAACCACAGCTTCTCGTCCACGTTCGGGGACTCGCCTCTGAACGATTCGTACGCGAACTCGAACATCTCCGGATTGGACGACCTAATTCACGGATGCGCCAAGATACAATTGAACAGCGACGATAATTCATTCAACGCTTCCCAAAAGTCCACCGATCTTAGTCTGAATCAGACGTTCGCCTCTGCTACGTTCGATTTCGATTCCACGCGTTCACCAAACGAATCTATAACAGAGACTAAAGAAGAATCTACGCGGACGACTGTCTGCGTTAGGGAACCTCTGCCTGTAGTGCTCGCGTCGCCAGGAAGAAGGTTTAGCTTCATTAAGTTAGAGGTGAAGCTAGACGACTTAACGGAAAGTCCGGAATCTTCTGAACAAAATAACGACTCGCATGCCAGCAAAAACAATACGAATAGTAGCCTTGTGAATGACGCTGAGGAAAGTCTAGACGGCAAGGCGAATGAAACCTTTTCCAAGGAGAACGTGGACCATTTGGAAAAGGCGGATGCAGTAAATTCGACGAAGCAGGAAGGAAGCAAGGAGTTGACTGAAAGTAAATCTGAATTCAGCCCGAGCGATCTTCAAGAAGTTCCTTTAAATTCTGAGGTACCGCGAATTGAACAACCGGAATCCCAACTAGAGAAACAGAATTCTTCGTTGGCTACGTTAGACGTTCAGCCAAATCTTGAAGAAAAAATTAGTACCGCTGAGCAGATAGCTGATGAATTGGATTCCATCTATTCAGACAAGTTCCACGATATTTCTTTGACACCAGAAATAGATTCGAGCATCAACTTTTCTCTAAATACTGAAAAACTAGAGGAATGCATAGAATCCAAGTCAGAGGAACAAAATTGTTCGTTGACTACGTTGTGTACAGAAAATCCGAATCTTGAAGAACTGAGAACTAGTATCACTGAGCAGGCAGCCAGTGAATTATATTCGCTCGATGCTGAGAAATTTCACAGTGCTTTTCTAAATACTGCAGAATTCATAGAATCGGAGCAAACTGCTTCATTGGCTGCGTTAAGCATCGATCAGCCAAAAGAAGAATCGAAAACTACTGAAGAAATAGCTAACGTATTAAACACGACCGTCTCTCTAGACGCGCCTCAAGACGTTTCCGTAAACTGTGAAGAACTACCAGAAGCTGAACACGTAGAGGTAAAATCCCAGAATACGTCTTTGACCAGTTTAGACGTCGATCGGTTAACTTTCTCGGCGCTGGAAGTTGTTGAAAAGATCTCGAACGAATCAGATTCTGGCGTCACTTCAGACGAACCTAAAGATGTTCCTTCGGACTCTGACGTAAAACCGGAAGTCGAACAGTGCACAGAATTAAAATTGCAACGGCAAAGTACTTCGTTGACCACTGCAGACGTCGAGCAGCCAAGTATCGAAGAACCGAAAGCTGAACAAGTAGCTAATAAATTAGACGTAACTACCGTTCTAGACGATCATCAAGATGATCCTTCGGCTGCCTACTGTAAAGTAGAATCGGAACTCGAACAGTACGAGAAGTTTAAGCCTGAAAGACAAAGTACTTCGTTGTCTACGTTAGGGAGCTTACAGCCAGACTTCGAAGAGTTGAAAGCCGCAGCCGCTGAACAAGTGGCCAATGATATTATCAACTCTTCCTTGGGCTTATCAGAGGACACCGACTGTTTCATCAGCGCAACGACCGACAGTAAGAACTTTGTCAACTTTAATTACTATATTAATTAATTTGTTCCTTTTTTTTTAATGCGAGTTTTATGTGACAGTCTTCCAGGACCCTACGAGCTTCGACTTTTTGATGAACCACGGGAGGTCGCACGACGTGAAATTGAGAACTGAGTCCTTATACGTCAAGTTCGATCCATTGGTATCCGAAGCCAGGATGTTACCTCAGGGAAACGCTCAGCCTATAGAAAGGGAACAGAACGAGAAGAGTGACAGCGTACCTGCGGACATCAACACCCCCAAACGTAGTCCTGCCATATCGGCTATAGATAGATTACTTTTTTACAGTCCTCTTTCTACAAGCATGACACAAAAAGTAGACGAAACCCAGGAGAAAGTGGCGAACAAAGTACGTATTCTAGGAATATTTTATTAAAACGTTCAATATGTTTTAATAAAAATTGGTGTGTTACGTAGGAGCAGCCTACGGAGGAACCGAAAGCGAATACTCCAATAATCACTGATATTGATATGAGCAAAGAATTAGAGTTAGTTAGGACTACCGTGCTCCAGTTAGAGGAGGAGCTGAAGCAACGCAAGAAAGAATACGAGGCCGAGTTGGAGAAGAATCTGGAAAAGATAAACAAATTGCAGGGACAACTTGCACAGGAGGTGAAGAGCAAATCGCAGATGACGTAAGTATTTCGTCCTCGTACTACGGTTCCGGACAGTGAATATAATTCTGATACGACAGACATTTGAATCGAGATACTGTTTTTCACAGAGTCGTAGTTGAGGAATACGAAAAGTCGATCAGCCGATTACTCACAGAGAGGGAAAGAGATCGCACGAATTTCGAGCAAGAAAAAGGAAAACTGCAAGAAGAAGTGCAATCTACCAACGTCCACTTGGCGAACATGGAGGTTGCCTTCAGCGATGTTCATCAAAAGTATGAGAAACTGAAAGGCGTCGTCTCTGCGTACAAAAATAACGAGTCTGTCTTGAAAGAGAGCATCCAAGAAAACTTGGAAACGATAAAAGGCTTGGAGATGAGATACGAGCAACTGAAGAATCACGCCATGTCCCAACTAGAAAAGTAAGTGCGGAGGAGGAATTTGCAATGTACGTTAATTCAATTCGTGATTGTCAGATTATGTCACGTTATGATATAATTTTCAGAGCTAATTACGAACTGGATGCCATGCGGAAGCAGCATGAGGACGAGACCGTGACACTCCACGCGATGGTGAGAAAAGCGGAGCTGAAGAGCAACTCGTTGGCCGAACTGGTCGAACAGAAGACTAAGGAGAACAAAGAACTGACGCAGATACTGGACGAAGTGATCGCCAGGGTGGGCCACCAGAACGCGGAGTAAAAACTAAGAACGTTTTACGTGTTACATAAAAAAATCTTATTATTTTAAAGTTCTGAACACACGATTTTTATGTTTGACATCGATTGTACATACGCGCTGTTTTTAACATATTGATTTATAGTTTTAAACACGACCATATGTTAAGTACTATATTAATATTATTATTACTCGGTGCGATTGTACGCGAATGATTAGGTACGATTGTACATACGCGCGGTTTTTAAAATAATTGCGAATTACATTCTGTTTTTGCTAAGCACCTTTTATTGATTATTTATAAGTTGTGAGATAATACGAACTATTTTACCGCTAATAAAAAAATAGGCACATTGAAGACCTCTCGTTCGGATATGTTCAGACAGTAGAAAATTGTATCCTAAATTGTTACAACGTAATTGACTTCTTTTCGTTTAATTCGGATAAATAACGTTCGTAGTTCACACACATGGTGTACGCTAGCCAGGTGTACGAATGTCAACGACGTCTCATCGTTGACATTCCTATGATAAATAATGTATAATTGAGATCTTTCATTCCAACATGCAATAACTGGACTTAAGTGTACGTAGTCGATACTCATCATCANGGTGTACGCTAGCCAGGTGTACGAATGTCAACGACGTCTCATCGTTGACATTCCAAAGATAAATAGTGTATAATTGAGATCTTTCATTCCAACCTGCAATAACTGGACTTAAGTGTACGTAGTCAATACTTATCATCGATCGTCGTTACGCATCTGTCCTCGAACAGAATCAAAGATCTCAATAGCCCTTAACAGAAACTTAATCTGATATACATTTGAGTATTGTCAGTCTGGTGGCCTCGCATCGATTACGAAGACAACGTGATGTTTCGCTAGCTTCAGCATGCGGTCGCTCGTGCTTCCTGGCTTCCGAGGAATGTTCTTATTCTCGAGATCCGGCATACACTTCTTGATAGTCCGCGCCAAGTTCGTAGCATAATGTTTAAACTGCGGATGAGTCATGCCTATCCCCTTGCCTCGCAAAGCCTCCGCTACTGCCCACAGCAATTTCTAAACAACAAACATCACGTTAGATAAGATACAATTATCTCTGAACATAGTTTTAAGAAATAAAGAAAGATACCTTTCTGTGAGCATCGCTGAGCTCGCATCTTCTCTCCGTCGATTTAGTCTTCTCGATTATGTTACTGGACGAATGCCTGTCCCACGATATCGTTTTATTATGCAGCTCATGGGAACAGTCGAAGGACAAACTCTTCGCCCACTTACATCGAGGACCTTCCAAGTCCTCCTCATTCTTCCTCTTCTTTGAATCGTCGTTAATGATCTTCTGAACAGCCTCAAAATCGTTCTCCTTCGTGTTTTGCGTGAACAGGGCACGTTTGATGCTCTGGGGATTGGAACCGCTTGTAAACAACTTGCTCGGACCAGCCCGGTCGGCTGGCGGACTTTGGAACAGTGCACGCTTCGACGATTCGATCCTGCTCTTCAAAGGACTGGGTCCATCGAGAACGAGTCGTCGCGCTACTTTTTTCTTCGACGAACTTTTCGGAGTCTCCCTTAGGCTCTTGCCACGTGGACTTTTCCCACGTGGACTTTTCCCTCGCGGACTCTTCCCTCGCGGACTCTTACCCTTTTTAACTACGGGCTTCCTAAATCGAGAAAGAACGTTATTTTTTATCAGAAATATCCTTTTATATGTAACAAATGAATTCGATACGTACTTGATGTTTAATACTACCAATTTCTTATTGTTCAGTGCTAAGCCTTGCAAGTTCGCGCTGGAAAATGCCTTCCGCCTTTTCGTTAAATGACTCAATCTCTTTCCCGGACTCTGTCCGTTGTTACGTTTTGCCAAGAGGCTTCGCTTCTTGGCACTGCTCGGCGCCGGTTTCGAGAACCACACGGTGCAGGTAGACTGAGTCTCAGCACCTATGTATCTCGAGCACAACTTCGAAGTAAGGCTTTCGAACTGTTCGACCGCTGTACTTCGATTGTAACTGAAATTATATAAAGTATTAATTATACGTTTAGACAAAGATCGTGAATTATTTAATAGGAAATGTGTAAGAATATATTTACTGTATTCCATGATATTTATGATAATATGCTTCGGGCCATGCTAAGTCAGCAGCTGCCTTCTCGTCGACCGTGTAATAAAGTAACGATTGGCTTTGAGCCGCAGCGAAAGACACGTGTTTTGCTTTAGTCTCAGGTATCTGTTCAGAATTCTTTGCAGTCATTCCATCTACGCTATTGACTATACTCCTGTCATTAGTAGGAACCAATGTCTCTATTCTAAAATTATCACTGCCAGCGTCCTTTAAGGCTATGTTACTTAGATTATCACTAATATTAGTTTGATATTGAGGATCACAAGCATCAAAAGCAGTGCTCAAGTTTCTAAGCATGCTCTTAGTGTGCTGATAATTATTTGTACTAATGTTCTCCTTCTGTTCCACAGACGTTTCATCTTCTTTCTGTTTCGATAATACGTACGGCGTCCAAAATAAATGTTCATTATCGTAAATACGCATTAATAATTCTGAACAGTCTGTTCTGCATATTGTTAGCTTTGGTGGTGGCGGGACCCCACACAGCAGTTTGTTGATGTTAGCTAATAACCTGTTGTCGGACTTGGCGATCAAGTCGGCTTGAGAAGGCTTTTGGAGACTAACTGCTGGTTGAGGTTCTATTTCTGACGACTCGTTGTACTCCTCGTTTTCACGGTCGCTGTCAAACATCTCTGGACTAGAGACGTTTGGAAGTTCTTTAGTAGGTGTGGCATTTTCATATTTATTCGCATAACAGCAATCCATGGCATTGTCTATTAAAAAAATATACAAATGATAAGATCAATTTCCGGTGGAATTTCGTGTCTTCAAAATTGTTTTTTAATAAATGAAACGGAGAACGAAGTGCTTGAGAACGGAATAGATTAGAATTCACGATGTTCGTTAGACAAGCATGCCTTCACCTTGTAAAAAAATCGTAAACAATTCCTGGGAATCTGCGAGATTACGCACTTCACTCGAAATACTTTTTCAGAATTCTTTTATCAGATAGAAATTAATATATAATGTTGCTTCGTCACAATCCTCGGAATAACCGAATAACTGTTACAGAGATATGATAAGAAAGCATGGTTACAAGGGAGAATTAAATGTTCGACGCTTACTCACGTCTCTTTTCGATCGAAGTTCAAGTGCTTCACGTTCAATAATTCACTGGCCAGCAGCCAAATTCGTCTGTTTTGATTCCCTGGCACCAGAAATACAATACTCTACGCATAACCAAATGCCAAACGCATAACGTCGTTATCATACGGATACGTCATACCATGGACCTGAAGGACGTAGTATGAATTGCTTCCATAGACAAGTGGAGGTTAAGTCTGCACCAATGATGGCTGAGATCTTGGATTCCCCTTCCGTCTTCCGTTACAAACTACCACAGCTGTGTTCAGGTTCAGACCAGGATACACGTACGTACACGGTTTACATGTGGTTGGTAGACGAATATAGGTATAGTGTGAAACGAAGGCAGGCATCTGACTGCGGCGGCCATGTTTTATCCGGAAAGTAATAGGAACATAGGATGATGATGGAGGTCGACTACATGTACACACTACTACATACATGTATATGTACGTGTGTACTTGTGTGAGGACGTTACATGAAGAGGGCGCCACTTGCTGCACCAACTCATGATGGCCGACGTAAGTCGGTTCTCAAACGATTTTTAAACATTATTAAGTAAGTACCATGACAAGGCTGTAAATGCCGCCGCCGGCATTACATATATATATCCCGGACTCTGTCCGTTGTTACGTTTTGCCAAGAGGCTTCGCTTCTTGGCACTGCTCGGCGCCGGTTTCGAGAACCACACGGTGCAGGTAGACTGAGTCTCAGCACCTATGTATCTCGAGCACAACTTCGAAGTAAGGCTTTCGAACTGTTCGACCGCTGTACTTCGATTGTAACTGAAATTATATAAAGTATTAATTATACGTTTAGACAAAGATCGTGAATTATTTAATAGGAAATGTGTAAGAATATATTTACTGTATTCCATGATATTTATGATAATATGCTTCGGGCCATGCTAAGTCAGCAGCTGCCTTCTCGTCGACCGTGTAATAAAGTAACGATTGGCTTTGAGCCGCAGCGAAAGACACGTGTTTTGCTTTAGTCTCAGGTATCTGTTCAGAATTCTTTGCAGTCATTCCATCTACGCTATTGACTATACTCCTGTCATTAGTAGGAACCAATGTCTCTATTCTAAAATTATCACTGCCAGCGTCCTTTAAGGCTATGTTACTTAGATTATCACTAATATTAGTTTGATATTGAGGATCACAAGCATCAAAAGCAGTGCTCAAGTTTCTAAGCATGCTCTTAGTGTGCTGATAATTATTTGTACTAATGTTCTCCTTCTGTTCCACAGACGTTTCATCTTCTTTCTGTTTCGACAATACGTACGGCGTACAAAATAAATGTTCATTGTCGTAAATACGCATTAATAATTCTGAACAGTCTGTTCTGCATATTGTTAGCTTTGGTGGTGGCGGGACCCCACACAGCAGTTTGTTGATGTTAGCTAATAACCTGTTGTCGGACTTGGCGATCAAGTCGGCTTGAGAAGGCTTTTGGAGACTAACTGCTGGTTGAGGTTCTATTTCCGACGACTCGTTGTACTCCTCGTTTTCACGGTCGCTGTCAAACATCTCTGGACTAGAGACGTTTGGAAGTTCTTTAGTAGGTGTGGCATTTTCATATTTATTCGCATAACAGCAATCCATGGCATTGTCTATTAAAAAAATATACAAATGATAAGATCAATTTCCGGTGGAATTTCGTGTCTTCAAAATTGTTTTTTAATAAATGAAACGGAGAACGAAGTGCTTGAGAACGGAATAGATTAGAATTCACGATGTTCGTTAGACAAGCATGCCTTCACCTTGTAAAAAAATCGTAAACAATTCCTGGGAATCTGCGAGATTACGCACTTCACTCGAAATACTTTTTCAGAATTCTTTTATCAGATAGAAATTAATATATAATGTTGCTTCGTCACAATCCTCGGAATAACCGAATAACTGTTACAGAGATATGATAAGAAAGCATGGTTACAAGGGAGAATTAAATGTTCGACGCTTACTCACGTCTCTTTTCGATCGAAGTTCAAGTGCTTCACGTTCAATAATTCACTGGCCAGCAGCCAAATTCGTCTGTTTTGATTCCCTGGCACCAGAAATACAATACTCTACGCATAACCAAATGCCAAACGCATAACGTCGTTATCATACGGATACGTCATACCATGGACCTGAAGGACGTAGTATGAATTGCTTCCATAGACAAGTGGAGGTTAAGTCTGCACCAATGATGGCTGAGATCTTGGATTCCCCTTCCGTCTTCCGTTACAAACTACCACAGCTGTGTTCAGGTTCAGACCAGGATACACGTACGTACACGGTTTACATGTGGTTGGTAGACGAATATAGGTATAGTGTGAAACGAAGGCAGGCATCTGACTGCGGCGGCCATGTTTTATCCGGAAAGTAATAGGAACATAGGATGATGATGGAGGTCGACTACATGTACACACTACTACATACATGTATATGTACGTGTGTACTTGTGTGAGGACGTTACATGAAGAGGGCGCCACTTGCTGCACCAACTCATGATGGCCGACGTAAGTCGGTTCTCAAACGATTTTTAAACATTATTAAGTAAGTACCATGACAAGGCTGTAAATGCCGCCGCCGGCATTACATATATATATACATATATGTAATATGTACATACAAATGAAAGTAGTATAAGTATGCCATGAACATGAACATGAATACAAATATCGAGTATTTGAATATTATCTTCTGCTCGATGTTGACAGTTTGACAATTTGACAGATATGTAAACAAGTTCTATTTTTTCCTAATTATACGAAAATCTATTGGAAATCCTGATTTTGAAACACGATTAAAAAAGTTACAGGTGAGAGAAATATAAATTTTTAATGAAATTACAGAATTTGTCTATATTTGGAATTGCGTAGTGAGAATTTAATTTCGTACAAATCGGGAATCATTTTTGGCAGCTTGAATTAACACCACTACCACGAAACCCGAGTTAGGGCACTGTGTGTGTGTGTGTGTGAGTGCATCGTACGCGCGTGCTTAGCATCGCATACGATAGTGGCTTCTAATGCCTCTAATACTGACGTGTATTAATGAAAGTCTCGAATAGTTTGAATGTGACTATCACAAAACCATTAGTGTATTTCTCAGAGGAATGTTCCGCGTACCGCGATTCATTATGTCGACGTGTTCCAACGAAAATAATATGGAACATATGTTAAAAGACACTAAATAACACCGTTAATTTCTATAAAGCACCTGCTGTAGTCAAGAAATGTCAGTCAGGTATTTATGCTACTAATTATGCGTCTTATCGTATTAGGAAATTAACTGAGAGTCTGACTGTCAGTCGAGGCCTAAATTGCAGTAGCTGGACGCGTCTCTCTCTAATTGTCAATATATTACTTGTGTAGAACGGAAGTTCAGATACAATACGTAAATATTAGATTGGTAATTGAAGAGAGACTCGTACACTATACTTCTTTCATGACACGCGAAGACTAACGCTTCGACACACAATATCATTACTCATTATTGCGTGTATAGACTCGTAAACACTTCTCTTATCATCTCTTTATCTTAGTTCTGAGTAAACCATCAGTTCATTGTCATGAAAATTTCGTTTCAGGACGACAACCGCGACAATCATAAAAACAGAGGATAAAATCTACAAATTTTGACAGGCCCAAGACTTTGCACACGTGCATTGAAAAGGTCGCCAATAAGGTTGCACGATTAAGTGTTTTGTATTCCGTGAATGTACGTGCTGAATCATACGTCAATTCTTATTATTTATTCACAGTACTTTTATGAACTTTCAATGGCACTGAAGGACTTAAGGCTGGACACAAGTAACGTCGAGTAAATTAATATAAAGAGCATCCTGAGGGATCGTACATCGACCAAAATGGGGGCTAAACTGAGGA
>SMSR01016124.1:0-26443 GCA_019453355.1 Ceratina japonica | reverse complement strand
ACGTACACGGTTTACATGTGGTTGGTAGACGAATATAGGTATAGTGTGAAACGAAGGCAGGCATCTGACTGCGGCGGCCATGTTTTATCCGGAAAGTAATAGGAACATAGGATGATGATGGAGGTCGACTACATGTACACACTACTACATACATGTATATGTACGTGTGTACTTGTGTGAGGACGTTACATGAAGAGGGCGCCACTTGCTGCACCAACTCATGATGGCCGACGTAAGTCGGTTCTCAAACGATTTTTAAACATTATTAAGTAAGTACCATGACAAGGCTGTAAATGCCGCCGCCGGCATTACATATATATATACATATATGTAATATGTACATACAAATGAAAGTAGTATAAGTATGCCATGAACATGAACATGAATACAAATATCGAGTATTTGAATATTATCTTCTGCTCGATGTTGACAGTTTGACAATTTGACAGATATGTAAACAAGTTCTATTTTTTCCTAATTATACGAAAATCTATTGGAAATCCTGATTTTGAAACACGATTAAAAAAGTTACAGGTGAGAGAAATATAAATTTTTAATGAAATTACAGAATTTGTCTATATTTGGAATTGCGTAGTGAGAATTTAATTTCGTACAAATCGGGAATCATTTTTGGCAGCTTGAATTAACACCACTACCACGAAACCCGAGTTAGGGCACTGTGTGTGTGTGTGTGTGAGTGCATCGTACGCGCGTGCTTAGCATCGCATACGATAGTGGCTTCTAATGCCTCTAATACTGACGTGTATTAATGAAAGTCTCGAATAGTTTGAATGTGACTATCACAAAACCATTAGTGTATTTCTCAGAGGAATGTTCCGCGTACCGCGATTCATTATGTCGACGTGTTCCAACGAAAATAATATGGAACATATGTTAAAAGACACTAAATAACACCGTTAATTTCTATAAAGCACCTGCTGTAGTCAAGAAATGTCAGTCAGGTATTTATGCTACTAATTATGCGTCTTATCGTATTAGGAAATTAACTGAGAGTCTGACTGTCAGTCGAGGCCTAAATTGCAGTAGCTGGACGCGTCTCTCTCTAATTGTCAATATATTACTTGTGTAGAACGGAAGTTCAGATACAATACGTAAATATTAGATTGGTAATTGAAGAGAGACTCGTACACTATACTTCTTTCATGACACGCGAAGACTAACGCTTCGACACACAATATCATTACTCATTATTGCGTGTATAGACTCGTAAACACTTCTCTTATCATCTCTTTATCTTAGTTCTGAGTAAACCATCAGTTCATTGTCATGAAAATTTCGTTTCAGGACGACAACCGCGACAATCATAAAAACAGAGGATAAAATCTACAAATTTTGACAGGCCCAAGACTTTGCACACGTGCATTGAAAAGGTCGCCAATAAGGTTGCACGATTAAGTGTTTTGTATTCCGTGAATGTACGTGCTGAATCATACGTCAATTCTTATTATTTATTCACAGTACTTTTATGAACTTTCAATGGCACTGAAGGACTTAAGGCTGGACACAAGTAACGTCGAGTAAATTAATATAAAGAGCATCCTGAGGGATCGTACATCGACCAAAATGGGGGCTAAACTGAGGACCTTTGGTTTACTTTTATATAAGGACGTATTAGTGAGGAAGAGGCATTGGATGGGGACGATATTTCTACAGTGTTTAGTGCCTCTCGCCACGTTCATATTGATACAGGCGATAAGAGACTTGACCGTGCAACCACCCCGAGTGATCAACGAAAGTACCTATTACCCCATAGAAACCAAAGAGATGTTGCCAGAGCTGAACAGAGAGTTCACGTATTTATATTATGTACCGAGGAATCCGTACATACAAAACTTTATGGAGAGCGTCCGAATGTGTCTGAAACTCCCGCGTGAGAGTGTAGATGGTTTCCTGAACGAGGACGACATGATCAACGCTTATACAAAGCTCCAAGCGAAAGAAATACTCTCCCAAGTGGTGGGACTTGTGTTCGACAATTACACTGTCAATACCACTGACATAAGGTACAAAATTAGGCACGCGTTCAGAATTCCGTTTGTCCTGTTCCAAAACATATTCGACGAGTCCTCGTACACCGCGCACGCTATATACATAAACGCTATACCCTTCGCTCAATTGCAAATATGCGTAGACGAGATTCTTATAAATCGGACAACGTCTCGTCCTATAATGGACACACAGGTACGAAGAATCTATTAAATAAGAAGTCACTAAGTATGTCATGAAGTATTGCTTCATTTTCTGTGATTTGTTTCAGGTGTCCCTACAAAGAATGCCGTATCCTCCGTACGTCAAAGTGGACACAGGCGATACGATATTGAGAACAGTTTTCTGTATGTTCTCAGTCGTCGCTTTCATAGTTCCGCTCGCCATAGAAATGAACTATCCAGCGAAGGAGAAGCAGATCGGAGTCCACGTCCTAATGGCTATAAACGGAGTGTCGCAATTCCAGAACTTACTCAGTTGGCTGACCACCAGTCTCGTATTCAGTAATTTATACATCATCCCAATAATGATATTATTCAAGAATACCTTCTCGGAGAACGCCATACCGTATTTATATCACAGCAACACGTTCATATTCTGGCTAATACTTATCGTGCATATTGCACACATGACGGCGTTCGGTATGCACACAGTTGCATACAGCTCAGATTGTAAGCATATTTCTAATTATAATTTAAGAACTAACCGGGAAATGGATACTGATGTAATTCGTTTTTCCTTCCAGCACGTTATTTGGCAATAATATTGTCAATTATTTACACTGCTTCTTTCTCGCTTCACGGAAGTTTCATGAAAGAGCAAATGTTTCCGATGATACCGTTCCTGGGAATAGTGTTCCCAAACATATTGCTCTACAGGTTTCTCGAAGAAGTGAACGCGTACGAAACTCAATGTGCGTAAACCCTTTGAGTGCTCGTAGTAGATTTCTTGTATACTAAATGTTTTAACTCTTTTTTTTTTTAGTAACTGGTATTCAGTGGTCTAATATGTTTTATACTGGAGACGCACAATACGGTAGCACTGGGAGCGTAGGATACATTTTGATCTTCTCGCTATTGGGAGCTGTGATATATTTTACCCTCGCCGTTTTTATTAACGAATTGATTCCGGGAAAATACGGAGTTCGCAAGGAGCCGAGCTTCTTCAAGGTTCTTCTTTTACTACATTGCGAAAAAGACAGTTTCAGAGATGTTGATACAAAGTTTCTGTTTTTTCTAGTATTTAAAAAAGAACAAAGTGAGCCTCGACGAGGATATAGAAGATACGGATTTCGATAACGTCGACAGTGACAATTTCGAACCCGTCGCGAGAGGCGTACTTACTCCCGGGATTCAAATTCGTAATCTGAAGAAGACGTACAGGAAATTTGGTTTACGAACAACGGTTAGTCGATCGACGTAATCGATTAGCGTTCGCGATGATTACAATAATTTCAACGATTGTTTTATGTTAGAGGGTTCATGCTTTAAGAGGGGTTTCGATAGATTTCTATAAAGGACAGATAACGGCTTTACTGGGGCACAACGGGGCTGGGAAAACTACGATGATGTCTATTTTAACAGGTAGAAACTTTGTTTCCTTTTTTACTCGTAAATTATTAAATGTAGACGTTTGAAACAGGTATGGTAAGTCTAACGGAAGGAAAAGTTCTTATAAACGGGAAGAACGTGATGAAAGATTTACAAGATGTTCGGAATGACTTGGCCTTGTGCCCTCAAGAGAACATGGTTTTCCCCTATTTAACCGTATTCGAGCAAATAGAGTTCTTCGCTATGGTAAGTAAATAATTATCGTAGATATTCGATTTTCTTTTTTAAACTGCTACGTGCTTTCAGTTGAAAGATACAAGTAAAACGCGAACGAAAACGGTCCGACAGAACGTGAACGCCTTGCTCGAGAAATTAGGTCTTTTCAATAAGAAAGACGTCCTTCCGGAGAAGTTATCGGGAGGACAACAGAGGAGATTGTGTCTCGGGATGGCTCTGATCGGCGACGTTAACACGATTATTTTAGACGAGCCAACGTCGGGAATGGACCCCGAGACGAGGAGAGACATATGGGACCTGATATTGAAAATGCGTGGCCAGAAAACGATTTTAATCAGCACACACAGCATGGAGGAGGCCGACATTCTCGGAGATCGGATCGCCATCGTGCACGGGGGACGATTAAAATGTTACGGTACCTCGATGTTCCTGAAGAAGCAGTACGGCTACGGTCACATAGAAGTCACCCTGTCGACGAAGTCGTGGTGCAACCCGGATAAGATCCTCAGCAAATTCGATGCCAGAACGCAACAAATAAGCATGGACAACGACAAGATAGTTCTCAGCGTACCGAACTCTGAAAACTTGCCCGAATGTCTGGACAAAGTCGAGAGCGAGAAGAAGACTCTGGGCGTAACCGGGATCGGCGTGTCGTTGATAACCCTGGAAGAAGTGTACTTGAAAGTGATCAACCGCGAAGAGGAGAAACACCTGAACGAACTGTTCTGCCCTCCGTCGCAGAAAGTAGAGGGCTGGAATCTGACTGTGCAAGTGATCTTGGCACTGTTTCAGAAGAAGCTGGTTTACACCAAGAAGAATTTGTTCATTTTACTTCAAATATTGTGCATACCGATTCTGTCCGTTATACTGATCGCGTTCAGTTATAATCCGCCTAGCGATTCGACGAACATATTCCCGTACGAGCTCGACATGTACAGACATCCGAGGGCCGTGTACGCGTCCGAGAATAAAACTCTCGGCACGTGTTACGATAAGTCAGTGAATTATGCCGGCGGGATCGCAGAAGACGCGCGGAACGTGAGCGCCTCGGACGCTTTGTTGGCTCGCGCGCTCGAAGACATCGCGCAATACCGTAACAATTACATCACGTCTGTAGAATTCAACGTTTCCGAAACCGGAATCTTGTACGCTAATGCTTTTTATTCCGGGATCGCGCTCCACAGTGTGCCCCTGACTTTGAACTTATTATCGAACGCGCTGATCAAGAGCGTGGCTGGTGACGAATATTCCATTCACGTGTCAAGTCAGAAATTACCGAATTCGCTGTTCGACACGATGCTGGTAATGCCGAAGGCCGAATCGTTGATAAGAGTATTAATATTCTGCTGCTTCTTCTTCCCTATCATGGGCCTTTTCATAATCCACCCTTTCGAAGAGAAGGAGACCAAAATGAAACAGCTTCAAAGGATGACCGGCGTGTCCTCTTTCGCCTACTGGCTCACCATGTTCATCTTTGATCTCGTTATTTTAACGTTATCCATTCTTATAATGGTGACGGTGTTCTACTTAATGGACGTCATGCTGGACATACGTTTGTACTACAGAACAGAAATAAGTAAGATATATATTTTATTCGCAGACATGACTGAACAGAAGAATTTATTCATGCATTTTTCCAGTGGTAATGATATTGCTGTTGATACTGTTTGGAATGAACTCGTTGTTCGTAACGTACATCTTCAGTTTCATTCCTAAGTCGAAGAACACTGTATTAATTGCTCTGAGCTTACTGCCAGGCGGGATGGGTAAGCGTTTCGCATAAATCGTGTATATTTTAAAGATAAGCAATGATATCTTTTATTTCAGTCATCGTCCAGTATCTTTTCCACGAGATAATACACAGCTTCGATCACCTGAGAGTTCTCCATTCCATTCAGAAACGGTTATTCCGTTTGATACCTTATGTGAGCATGTTCCACGGTCAATATTCCTTCTTCGAGGTAGCTCTGCAGAACGCGAGGTGCCGACGATTGCCCAACAGGCTTCTAGAAGTAGCTTGCTTGTTCCACAAGGACCCTTGCTGCGGTACGAATCAAGCAACGCGATATAATAAAGTCTAACGTTTTAATAACGAGGGAAATGGGAATCGTTTCAGGTTTGAATTGTTCGAACGGAGTGTGCGACACTTATCTACCTTACTTTTCCGATTTCAAGAGCGACATGAGCTTGGGAGAGTGCGTCGTCTACTTGTCGATCACGCCGTTCTTGTATTTCGCTATATTAATTTTGCTAGAGGAACAGATACCTAAGAAAATGTACGCGAAGATGTTGAAGCAGAATCTGAAGAACGTGGTCGATATAAAAGATGATCAGGTGAAGAAGGAGAAGCATATCGTGGCCTCAGAGATCAGGAAATTAGAGAATCGTGGTAAAGTATAATAAATTCGTCATATATCCAGAGATTAGTATAAATACTAATGTGCTCTGGATGTAGTGAGGAATAATGTCGACGAACCGACGACTAAAGGAGGTCCCGTCCTCGAAATGGACTACTTAGACAGTCCAGAGAAAGTCAATGATAATCTATTTCTGGTCTACGAACTGAGTAAACGTTATGGCAGCTTGGTGGCAGTGCAGGAAATCAGTTTCCGCGTGAAGCAACGGGAATGCTTTGGACTGCTTGGCGTTAACGGTGCTGGGAAGAGTACCACGTTCAGAATGTTGACAGGCGAGGAAGTACCAAACAGTGGTATCATGTACTTAGGAAGATCCGAGATTCAAACTGACAGACAGACTGTAATACACGATTTTTATTTATTTCCATTGCACACTCTTTGTTTTTAATACATAACTTCTTTTCCAGTATTTGAAGCAAATGGGATATTGTCCGCAAACTAATGCAATGCTCAAATCGTTGAACTCGTTCGACCACTTGCGATTATTCGCCACGCTCCGCGGCATTCCCAGGTGCAAAGTGGACCTCGAGGTCAACAAATGGATCAGTCGACTGAGTACGTACATCTCCCTAGCAAACGATTTCTTAAAGAAGCAGAGTCGAGTAAAATAGATTCGTTTCATCAGACTTGACCGCGTGTATGCATCAACCGAGCGACACTTATAGCGGAGGTAACAAACGACGGTTGAACATCGCGATGGCACTGATCGGCAACCCAACGCTCGTTCTCCTGGACGAGCCGACGACGGGCGTCGATCCCGCGGCCAGAAGATCGCTCTGGAGCATACTTCAGTCGTGCCAAGCAACGGGACAAGCTATCATACTTACTTCTCACAGGTATTTCGTTTGACTGACACTGGGAATTGCACAATTATTGTTTCATAAAAATCTGTTATTCGGAACAGCATGGAAGAATGCGAGGCTCTGTGCAACAGACTAGTCATTATGGTGAAAGGGCAGCTGGTGTGCATCGGTGCTAGCCAGGAATTGAAGCAACGATTCGGTGCTGGTTACGATATTCACATTAAACTGAACCCCAGCCGCACAGACGGCGACGTGGACAATATAAAAAGAACTATGGAATCCAAGTTGCCCTGCGAGATCCGCGATGAGAATCTGGTTCGTTCCATTGAATTCGATCGGTTGACGATTGAATTTAATGATCGTGTCTTCTGGACTGATGGTTTTTGTGTTTTTAGAGTTTCATCGCGTATCACGTGAACGACGTGGGGACTACGTGGGAGAAGATGTACAGTACTATGGACGATTTGAAAAGGCAATACGCCTGTGTCGAAGATTACGCCGTTCTCTCCGCTACGCTGGAGCAACTATTCATTCAGTTCGCCAGAGGAACCGAAACAACGAATCCAGACACGACTATAGACTCTGTCTAAACGGCGGACGTTTCCTGATTTTTGTGACATGAACTTTCCACGAATTTAACACTAGAACTAATGAATCTAGTTCTAGTATTAAATATTTCATTTCTGACGGTATTATTGCGCTTCAAGCTAGAGATTTGCATCGGAGATGTGCAAAGGGCCGGCCCCTATTTTGTATAAACATGTACATTAAATTAATGTTTAGATATAAATATATTTCATCTTTCCATGTTTGTTATTAGAGAATATAAACGTATTTAAATAAAAAAGATATTTATAACGTCTCGTAAATCGCGGAAACTGTGTGTACTAATAAAAGAGATAAAACTAAACGAGGTTTACCGCTATTATTACTAGGCTGCGGATTTTATGCATTTGTAAAAAAACATTGCAAAACCAGAGACTACATTGGGATATTTAAACGATAGATAAAACTGTTATTTAAAATAGAATTTTTAATCTTCAGACATTTTACTTTGCATAAAAGTCCGCAGTCTATTACTATAGTTCTGAGAAGGTGGATTACGAAAGTGAACGCAAGGCTAATAAGATATCCATACTTTATATAAATAAAAAAGTTATATAAACGATACATCCTTATATACATACATCCGCTTTTAAATGATATTACCGTGGAACAAGATCGATCGTGTAATATGCAACGATTTGTACATCGTTTAGTAATGGTAGCCGCCAGAGCTGGGTTGGTACGAGCTTGGACCCTGATAAGAACCGCCGCCACCACCGCCTCCTCGTCCTCCTCCACCTCCTCCTCCTGCTCCTCCTCGGCCGCCACCGCTGCCACCGCCTGCATAATATGTATATATGCGATAAGTCAAGGAAATAATTAAAATACTACATTTATTTATTGATATAATACTCACCGTAGCCACCACCGCCACCCTGTCCACCGCTGCCTCCGCCTCCTGAAAAATTATACAAGCAATTGTCAACGAAATTGTAAAGATTATTATTAATAGAACTGATTGTTCTACACTGTTAACAATTTTTCATTGGATTTGATGAAGAAATGCATGAAGCAATAGTCATGTATTAAGTTTAATGAAAACTTTTGTTAAATATTCATTGCGGAACACTAATTTTCATGAACGGTACATTAAATTTTCTCAAAGTTCATTAAATTTTTTGGAAAATTCGGTAAATTTGCATTAATATGTGTTTAATATACGAAAAGCTTAAATTTAATGTATTATTTTTCACGAAAATTGCATTGAATCTAATGATATTTTTAACAATGTATGAAACTGACCATAGCCANAATTTTCATGAACGGTACATTAAATTTTCTCAAAGTTCATTAAATTTTTTGGAAAATTCGGTAAATTTGCATTAATATGTGTTTAATATACGAAAAGCTTAAATTTAATGTATTATTTTTCACGAAAATTGCATTGAATCTAATGATATTTTTAACAATGTATGAAACTGACCATAGCCACCGCCTCCTTGAGAGTATCCACCGCCGCCACCGCCTTGTCCACCGCTACCACCGCCTCCTACAAGAAACACCGATTATAATTAAACTGAAATTGCTTGGAGAAGTATAATTATTTGACGAAGCTCACCGTAGCCACCCCCGCCGGAGTATCCACCGCCGCCGCCGCCCTGTCCTCTACCACCGCCGCCTCCGGAGCCGTCGTCCTGGTTCTCGCCCCTGGCTTCCGCCGCGAGCGACAATTCTATGCCTCGTTGAATCTCCGGCGGTATCGGCGGCGGGGTAGGAAGGTGCGCGCCCTGAGGATGGAAGCCTTCCTCGTCAGCGGTGTAAGTGATGCTGTACTGCACGCCGTCGGGCCCGGTGTACGAGTACGATCCGCTCACCGCCTCGGCGTTACCTAGGGAAACGCGCGTGTGAGCATGCACATCTTGCGGCAACAAGTGGCCGCCAGTTGCGACACACGTGCCGAGAATTTTTGCGGCTTTCCAGCTTGTTAATACCGATCATTGTTCGGTAATCACTCATCATCGCGGATCGAAATTGGGACGCGCGATAGGTATGTACTACGCGTGCTGGTAAATGCATTCTTCTTCGCTTTTAAAATGAGTTCGAAATTATTGATTAGTATAGGAAAACCCCTGATGGAAATATGCATGTCGTAATTGGGCAGAAAATGGCCATATATTACAAATTATGTAAAAATTCTCAAATTTTGTAATAATATCACAATTTTTTATATATGTTCCAAAAGATTGGCGAAAAAGAACGGATTATGACAAGAATTGCCGAAATCTGATATAATATGTTAAATTCTGACATAATTTAACATGTTGAATTCTGACATAATTTAACACGTTGAATTCTAACATAATTTAACATGTTGAATTCTAACATAATTTAACATGTTAAAATTTCATAAAATTTGATGATATATATTCGTGAAGAAATGATGTCAGAATTTAACATATTATTCTTAATTCTTCTCATAATCTGTTCTTTTTTGACCGTCTTTTGGAACATATAACAAAAATTATGACATTATTACAAAATTTGAGAATTTTTACATGATTTTTAATATCTGGCAATTTTTTAACATTTTCTGCCCAATTATATACTTACAGAATTATAGATTTATTTAATTACAATTACAGAAATAACTTCCAATTTTGAGAGTTTACTCTTAATTTTGAGAGTTTACTCCCTCTTTTGAGAGTTAACTCTTAATTTTGAGAGTTTACTCCCTCTTTTGAGAGTTAACTCCCAATTTTGAGAGTTAATTCTCGATTTTGAGAGTTATCTCCCAATTTTTAGAATTAATCCTTGATTTTGAGTGTATAATATTTCCACGAGGAACAAGGCAGAGAAAAGGAAGAAATTTAGTGATCTTCGTGATTAACAGGTAATCTGTGAAGAGTTCTGACGAGTCTGAAAGATCTGGGAGTAGAAAATGCCGAGGATGTTTAAGAAATTCCGTTATTGTGTTCACCGGGCCGGTTCCATCGTGAGATAGAACGAAACGGGGCCCGTGTACGGATGATGGATAGGAATATTCATAACGGCGAGAAATGGCAGCGACGGACCGCGAAGAAAAGGTGTATGCACGTATACGTAAGTTGGGAAACGAGAATGGCCCTGATCTCACCTTGCAGTTGACCCGTTTCCTGCGCACTGATACCATTTCCTGTTTCGTAGCTGAACTGGTAGTTGCCGTCGCCGCTGTTCTGGCTGTTAAACGAGACGATAGGAATCTCCTGACCGCCTCCCCTCGGTCCACCACCACCACCCCCGGCTAAAAACACATAAACAGTTCAATTTAATCGATGATCCATCAATAACTCGGTCCGATTAAAAGTACAATTAATTATCGAAGGTAATGGATGAGAATTGTAGTACCAAGCGACGGCTCGTCCTCGCGCGCTCCTTAATTGATTTTAAAGCTGTTCCGAGAAAGTTTGCGATCGGCTAGTAAAAGTAAAAACCTGTCACCTCGGACAGATCCATTTCTCAGTCGATTCGTACAGGACGCGTCTCCCTTTTCGTCCCGTACTCGAGTTTTTATCGATGCGTATCTGTGCAATCCTCCGGGTTGCGCCATTCCGAGGTGAAATCCGCGAACGCACGAGATTAATCCGTAACTGAATGGAACCTAATTACTCGGCCCGCGACAACGTACNAACAAAGTGAGCCTCGACGAGGATATAGAAGATACGGATTTCGATAACGTCGACAGTGACAATTTCGAACCCGTCGCGAGAGGCGTACTTACTCCCGGGATTCAAATTCGTAATCTGAAGAAGACGTACAGGAAATTTGGTTTACGAACAACGGTTAGTCGATCGACGTAATCGATTAGCGTTCGCGATGATTACAATAATTTCAACGATTGTTTTATGTTAGAGGGTTCATGCTTTAAGAGGGGTTTCGATAGATTTCTATAAAGGACAGATAACGGCTTTACTGGGGCACAACGGGGCTGGGAAAACTACGATGATGTCTATTTTAACAGGTAAAAACTTTGTTCCCTTCCTTACTCGTAAATTATTAAACGTAGACGTTTGAAACAGGTATGGTAAGTCTGACGGAAGGAAAAGTTCTTATAAACGGGAAGAACGTGATGAAAGAGTTACAAGATGTTCGGAACGACTTGGCCTTGTGTCCTCAAGAGAACATGGTTTTCCCGTATTTAACCGTATGTGAGCAGNCCACCCCCGGCTAAAAACACATAAACAGTTCAATTTAATCGATGATCCATCAATAACTCGGTCCGATTAAAAGTACAATTAATTATCGAAGGTAATGGATGAGAATTGTAGTACCAAGCGACGGCTCGTCCTCGCGCGCTCCTTAATTGATTTTAAAGCTGTTCCGAGAAAGTTTGCGATCGGCTAGTAAAAGTAAAAACCTGTCACCTCGGACAGATCCATTTCTCAGTCGATTCGTACAGGACGCGTCTCCCTTTTCGTCCCGTACTCGAGTTTTTATCGATGCGTATCTGTGCAATCCTCCGGGTTGCGCCATTCCGAGGTGAAATCCGCGAACGCACGAGATTAATCCGTAACTGAATGGAACCTAATTACTCGGCCCGCGACAACGTACAAAAGGAGACACAAACGAGACGCGTTCTGACGTGCTTATTTTCGCAACCCGTCACGGATTCTCACCGTTCGAATTAAACGCGAAGAGAGTATAGTGCGTACGTCTTCATTAGAAGAGCACCTCGAGGGATAAAGCGATTACCCGTTCTATACCACGGTTTTCACTTTTCCCTCGCGACACGAACTCCGTCCCGCAGCATAGTTTACATATTTTTTTATGCAACCCGAACGACCGCCGACCGATTTCTCTCTATCGATGTTTCCTGACGTAAGCGCGGTCACCCCGGAGTCCGATTTTTCCTAGCCTCACCGATCAGGCCTGTCCCCGCGATCCCGTTGCGCGATCGAATAAGTAATTCGTTACGTTAACTTCTCCGCGGAGCGCGAGAAGATTTCCGTCCCGTTTTATTGCAATAATCATTTTAATGATGTGTGAAGCGTCAGCGCCGGCACAGGAGGAGGCAACACTCGCCGGGCTAGAAGAACAATATACTAACAGCGGATTGAACGAGTACTCGAGTTAAGTACACGTTTTCTCCCGGTTGCGCAATCCCGGGCGCAAAAAAACGTTCGAGAAATGTTCAATTTCGTGCAATCGACGGTACGAAATTAATTACAATATCTTATCGTGAGACGGCATTAATCCACGGTTATTACTTTCACCTGACCGGCTTGCGTTACGATTATATAAATAATGATAAGTGGCGGCGTTAGTTAAACGTCAAATCGTGATCGATGCTTTCAGTGGACTATTTTTCATCTATCCACGCCGCGCCGCCGCGGCATTAAGTTCTAATATGATATACAAGCCTTAACGCTATTATACAATTTGTTGCAGCACCGATCATTAATCTGTCACGAGGAAATCAATAATTCTGTTCGTGCGATTTACAGATATATAGTAAATGTCCCAATTCACGATTTCTACCCATTGCCTCCTTTTCATACGTAATCTTGAGAAATTGTGGCGCGAGCAGGAATTGGGACATTCAGTATATTATATTTAAATTTCATTATTACGTCATTTAATAATTCTGTTTTATTTTATTACACAATTTAGTTGTATTGTTGCAATGCGAGGGAAATGACAAGTCAAGGTGAGGACGTTTGTTGTGAAAAGGAAAGAAGATTAGAAGTATAATACGTGATAGTATTAACTTGATCTTAGTTGGAGAAGTTGATCTTAGATGCAGAAGATTTTGCTAGATATTATAGAAAGATTTAATTCATTATGAATGCAGTATTAAGATTAGTGATAAGAAGATAATGTTTTAGGTGTGAAATACTAAAAATAAAATGTGTATTTTATATTTCCGGGGTGAAATACTAAAAATAAAATATGTATTCTATTCTATATTATTATACAATAAGAGGAACTTCATACGATTTATGGAATTCCATTTCAAGAAGTTTTTACTCCAAAGAAAATTGTTCAGGGTTGAAATACAAAAAACAAAACACGTATTCTATTCTATATTATTATATAATAAGAGGAACTTCATACGATTTATGGAATTCCATTTCAAGAAGTTTTTACTCCAAAGAAAATTGTTCAGGGTTGAGATACAAAAAACAAAACACGTATTCTATTCTATACTATTATATAATAAGAGGAACTTCATACGATTTATCGAATTTAATTTAACTATAAGAATCTTTCACTCGAAACAAAATTGTTCAGGGTTGAAATACAGAAAAACACGTATATTCTGTTCTATATTATTACATAATTCATAAAGTTCCTTTCACGAATTATAGAATTTAATCGAAAGTCAATACTTACGACCGAATCCACCGCCTCCGCCACCTCCGCCTCCGGGACCACCGCCATAAGAACCACCACCTCCACCTCCACCTCCGGGACCACCGCCGTAAGAACCACCGCCTCCACCTCCATATCCAGGACCACCGGGACCACCGGGAGCACCGGGAGCACCTGGTCTACCTGGTCCTCCTGGACCACCTGGACCTCCCGGACCTCCTGGACCACCGCCTCCGCGGTGAGGANGTTCTATATTATTACATAATTCATAAAGTTCCTTTCACGAATTATAGAATTTAATCGAAAGTCAATACTTACGACCGAATCCACCGCCTCCGCCACCTCCGCCTCCGGGACCACCGCCATAAGAACCACCACCTCCACCTCCACCTCCGGGACCACCGCCGTAAGAACCACCGCCTCCACCTCCATATCCAGGACCACCGGGACCACCGGGAGCACCGGGAGCACCTGGTCTACCTGGTCCTCCTGGACCACCTGGACCTCCCGGACCTCCTGGACCACCGCCTCCGCGGTGAGGAGTTTGAATTAAACCTGCACCACCTGCGCTGCCCGCATTGCCCGGGGGAAGGTAAGTGTTGTCCAGTCGAGCTGCGTGACACGTGCCAACGACGGCCAGCAACGCCACAGCGAGCTGTTAACATAATTAACAAATTTACAGTTAATCGAATAATGAATCCTGATTTTAAAAAATTGAAGAAATTCCAATTATTATAAGTAGACGTTTTTCAGAAAATGTTTCAAAAATGCATTCTAAACAGACGTTTCTTTTATCATGTGAACATTGTAATAGTAAAACACTAATTTTTTAGTATTTCTTATATCTACACGCCAAACATTCTTTACATTCACTATCGAATTTTTCTATAACTATATATAATTTTCTGATTATAAGATTGGAATAGGACATCGTTTCCTTGTCTCGTCACTGACAAGCCTTCGCACTGCGTGTTTCACTGTTTTTAATCGACATCGAATAAAACTAAGCAATCAAGTTGTTACGTTGAATGTTAGAACCCGAGGAGGATGTTCATCGATCACTGGAACTCGCGACTCGTTCGCGAGATCGTCGATTGTAGCGTCGATCGGCTCGTAATTAGTCGCGGGTAAGGAAGATATATATAATAACAGGTGTACTCGTACCGATCTCATCTCGCCGTCGAATCGTCCGATATGCGTAAGAAGCGAGCCCCGCGGATTCCTCGTATCGTGAAACGATGGCAATAATTGGTCTGTGCAGATTCAGGTCGAAGCGACCGTGCTTATATACCGATTCGTGGATCGTCTTCCTCCCACCCGGCAGCGGAGGAAGATTCTCAGCAGTGGTGAACACCCGGCGCAGCGTCCCTCGAAGTTCGCGAACTCGGTTAGAGCCGGGTAAGAGCGACGGAGACCGAGGCCCCGAGTTAGGAGCGAGACGGAACGCGGTGACCGAGGATGAGCCTCCGTGAAAGATGTAAGCCGAGGGGTTGCGCAAGCGAGGTGATACAGATCGTCGGGCATCGCATCGGACCTGAAGGTCGGCTAATCGGGTCGACATGAAAGTGAATCGAGAATGGCATGTAGAAGAAATATAGACAGGCGAAGGGACCACGGAGCCTTCGTCGTGAGAGAAAAAAAGGACAGGTTGCCGCATTGCCGAGAGAAAAGTACAGGGATGAGCGACGGACGGACGGCGGCGGCGGCGGCGGCTTCGGCGGTATTGAAGATTGCGTACGAATTCAAATGCACGCGTTACATCTTTGTAATTATGTCGGTCGTTTCGTGCACGCGGGGTCATCATCATCGACGTTAGACGGTTTATAGAGAGCAACGACGACGGGTTCGCAACCGATGGGTCATTGCGTAACCGGCCGCCTCGGTGCGTTGCGCATCAAACGCGCGGTACGTAATTTTGCGCCGGTGTGCGAGAGGTGCCCGCGCGTACGTACACACGGGCCGCTCCAAATCGTCTTCGGTGTTACCGATCGGCACGTAACTCGCCGCTTAACGATTTTGCCTCGGGTCACCGTAGTTACTCACGCTCCTCGAGGCGGACGGACGGACGCCTCGCCGTGATCGCTCCTCAATAACCATCTTTTACCTCTCGTCTTGGATTCTACCCCGGAGGCGCGAGCATGTCTACGTGTAGTTCCTTATCCGCACTCTTTACTTTTACCGGGTCGACGTTTTTCGTTTCTCACCATGGAATGCCGCGATTAACCCCTCGTGACCCACAGTCCATCGAGATTTCAATATTATGCATTCGACAACATTCCTATTCATTTTTCTCACGGACGTGAATCGACAGATTCTGTTTATATAAACTGAAGGAGTTATTATTTTATGTAATAAGCGTCCACCAATTTTTATACGAGTGACAGCCGACGTTGTATCAACCCGTCCCGATCGTTCGCGTAGAAACGTCTCAATTTCGGGTCGCCTCGAAAAATAAATTAAGCTCCTGGTTCTATCTTATAAAATTGTTATTCTCTCTGCTTCCAGCGATCCGAATTGGATACATTACACGGTTTAGAAGAATCTGAAGGGGTAATCCTCTTAGAAAAATCTCGGGCAACTAAAATCGGGTTTTTCTCGGAATTTCGAAATATGCTTCGAATAAAAGTTGTAGGTACTGCTATTTCCTGCAAAAAAGGTCGTATACAATGTTCTTCTATCTCGAATACTTCATTTGTTTTTGCGCGAAATGTCAAAATCCAGCAGCATTGGTGATAGATAAAGAATTGGAAAAATAAAAAATAAATTTATTACACAGTTTTTTAATCTTGTCTTCTTAGGGAGAATGAACGCTAACTAGCCAGAGCTGACCAGAAACCATAGCCCCAAGCTGTACGTGCGTACAGAACGCTGAAATACTCAGTTCCTACTCGTAATTTTCCTACTTAAATATAATTGGATGAAAATTTGGCCCGAGCCTCGTTTCTCACAACTCCTCATGATGGGAATGATAAATGATATTCGAGCGTAATGCACGTAGTTGTATCTACGAATTGCATCTGCCAGATAAGATCGTTTGACATCGTGTTTAGCGCATGTAAATACGTAACGAGAAGTGTATCGCCCAGAGGGTGAGCGAAACGTGTGTTAGGTAACCGGTCATGCTTTCTTTCTATGAAGCTCCGTACCAGGCGTTTGAGAAAGAAAGTTACTGAATCGATGAGGCAATTCGTCTCACTCCCCCGTCGAGTCATTTTCTCGCGGTTACGTAAACGGTTTTAATTTCTAAAAAAAGATTCAGAGCCGTGTGCCTCTCGCGGACTACATACCCGCTGGGATGATTCGACAAAGCGACAGGCATCGGAGCCGAAGTAAAATCTACTTACGGAAAACCATAAATCACTCGGCTCTTTCCCATGTGCTTCTCATCCGTTAAACTCTCTAGCCTCGCTCTGTCCCAAGAAAATTTATCCTGAGAAAACGCAATTATCGCGTCCACGGTTCCATCAATTACCCGCAATCCAGCTAATTAAGTTATATTAAGTAGTCGATATTAAACTCTATTTTTCAACTATTATTCCATACTTGGACAGGGGATGATCCTTATCGAGCGATCGGCGGTAATAGATTTAACCCGGGATCAGAGGAACGATGCCGGGGGTCGTAGTACCATAGAACGATGACGATGATCGATAGGATCGGTTTCCTTACGAGCCATTCGAATCGTCCGGGGTGCGGCCGTGGCAAAAAACGGGGCGATCGTGAGCCGGTGAGCCTCGATATAATAGGATACCACGACTCTGCTCGAGACAATGTACCTGGAAAGAATGGACGCTTTCTAGACGGATCGAGTCACCGGGCGCATCGATGCGCTTTGAGAAGACCCAGCCCTTTGCCTCGCCGTGCTATCCGCGCATTCATCTATCTTGCTGCTCGTGTTATGCCAGAGGTGAGGTTCACCGGCGAAACACTTGATCGGGGGAACGCTCGTCCGGATGATCGTCGTGGGCGCTGCCGAAAAAGGATATCGCGGGAATACGGGATCCTGAAATAATAAGCTTGTACAACGTCGTCGAGCCGCGGTTCGCTGTATATGGCCACGCCGCCGCCGAGATTTTTCGAACCTTCTCATTGTTCCATGGAACTTATTGTAATTCCGTCGTGATCTCCGTACCGTTGAAACATTTATTGAGGCTGCGATTTGATGCGCTGCGCAATAGAGATATCGCACGTTCATCTCGATGAGGTTTAATGGATTAAGAAACGCGGGATCGAAGGATTGACTAATTGCAATTATGCATCCGCGGAGCGCGTAAAGAATCCCGCGCCCCGGGCGGGCGCGCTCGTCCCGGCGCTGCGCGGTGCCATCGGACGGACGTTTATTAGAGGACAAATTAGAGTCACGGAAGCGGCTCACACGTCGCGGTCGTTATTGAATAATGATCGCTCGCCGCACGCATAATGGCCCGACGCCAATCAACTCGGGAGCGTTACTTTCTTTGTTACTATCTCGCTATATGGATGATCGTCCGCCGTTTCGAAAGAGCCACGCCGCCGCCGCGGAGGCCGGCGACGAGAGGGAGAAATTTGCGGTCTCGGCGGTTCTTGTACGCCTTGACGCAACTACGTGGACGCTGTAACGATGATAACAGGGAGGATGAAGAAGCACACGTTCGAGTCTACTTCGCAATTCTACTTACGCTGGCGCAATCCCGCCGTGCGATTCTTATGCATCGGGATTCCTAAACGCGCGATGGAATCTTCTACGTTGACGCGTAGGTCTCCCTTTTACAAATGAAATTCACAGAATTTCGCAATCGAGGAAGTGTATCGTCAGTCTTCGATGATCCGATCGTAGAAATGTTTCAGTCGGACGTCAGCGGATTCGTTCGTGTGAAATGCAACGTTCCTGCGACCGCCTTGAGCCGCATAAGCGACTTACATGGTAAAAGGACGAAGAATACATTAGCCAAGTCTTTTGTTCGATCATTATGGAATCCTGTTCAATGGAATTCGAAAACGTATCACGACCGATCGAGCGATCCGTGATCCTCGCCGCGTAGGAGATGCTGTTCCCGATCGGCGAGGGGTCTCGTCTCCGAAGGAAGCGAGTGAATGGGTGCCCACGGTAGCGCTCCGAGCCTTCTCTCCGTTATGGAGGAAAGAAAATATAGTTCAGATCACGGTTGCGTAATGCCCTGCATCGGTTCGACGCGAGCCACTTTGAGGATCTACGGTAACGGCGAACGTCTCTGCTCTCGGCGTCATCGGTGACCTTTAGAAGAGCGGCGACGATCGTAGCTGAACCGGTGTTCGGGGGTAGGGGCGCAGCCGTGGTACTACAAGGAAGGTGTGCAGCCCCGAGGATGAACGATCCAATTTCTAGTCTTACACTCGGATACCGACACCCGGACACGAACGAGATCTAGGAATATAAAAGAGGACCTTTTGAACTGGAGGTTCACACCGACGCGTGAGACTACACCGTCGGAAACCTCCATCCAACAAGTTTACGTCATGTTCGCGACAGGACGCGATTCTATTTATTACACTTTTGCCATTTTCGAATCAATTTTATACGCACGTCGATGCACACTTTTTTTTACAGGTATTTTATGATCCCGTACACAAGCATGGGAAATTCGGAGTGCATGCTAATTAAAGTGACGTTTCGTCTAATTAGTAGGATGCGCGAGTAATTCGAGTGGGATGTTAATTAGATTCGAGTGCACGGCTCGTGATACATTTTTAACGTTTCACTGCAATTTTATTTTTTATTACTTACGTTGCGTTTTCACGTAGTTGAGTAATTTTAAATTAGTTAAAAGTCTTCGGGGTTTGAAATTATTTCGTTTCGAGCGTAATTTATACAATTATTAGGAGACGGAGTTTTACTCAAAATAGGAAATTTGTGGTTGTCAGGGAAATCCATTTCAAATTGCAATTGCAATTAAAAATTAGGCTTTGGAAGTGAACTACAATAGAAAATAAGAATTACATTTTAAACTGCATAATTTAACCTACGCGCAACGATGCATAATGAAAGCGATCAGATCACCTCTTCTAAATTTTTATTTATCTTGAAGTAAAAGACTATGTTTGGAAGCCCACTTACTGTCTCAAGGATTACACGGGTACGGCTATTTTTTAACAGCATCTCCTCGGTGATAAATACCTGGTGCAATGTGCAGATCCTGGCAATTCCTGGAAGCTGCCTTTTCACATAATTGAGTAATTTTAAATTAGTTAAAAGTCTTCGGGGTTTGAAATTATTTCGTTTCAAGCATATTTTATATAATTAATAGAAGATCGATTTTTATTCAAAATAGGAAATCTATGGCAGTCAGGGAAATCCATTTCAAATTGCAATTAAAGATTTGGCTTTGCAAGTGGAGATCTACAATAGAAAATAAGAATTACATTTTAAATTGCATAATTTAATCTACGCATAATGAAAGTGATCAGATCATCTCTTCGAAATTTTTATTTATTTTGAAGTATAAAACTAAGCTATGAAGCCCATTTACTGTCTCAAGGATTACATGGGTATAGCTATTTTTTAACAGCATCTCCTCGACGATAAATACCTGGTGCAATGTGCATCTCCTCTGCGATAAATAGCTGGTGCAATGTGCATCTCCTCTGCGATAAATACCTGGTGCAATGTGCATCTCTTCTGTGATAAATACCTGGTGCAATGTGCATCTCCTGATAGTTAGATAGTTCCTGGCACCTCCCGTACAACTGCAACTCTTATTACTCGGACGCGTATTTCTGCATTAGGGCGACATCTACACGCAGCACGGAGGACTACGTCGAAGTTCTGCGATGACACACATTCAGATTCGAATTAATGTTTTCAACAGTTGAAAGTGGAAACCGGCGTCCTGTAGAATGGAAGAACCGTTATCATCGGTTTCCAAGTGTTTAATTACCGAAATTCGAGGTCTCTATAATTAAATGAAACCGACGATGGACGAGAATCAGCAGCAGAGGACTCCAAATAATGTTCTACTGTTTCGACTAGCTATTTCAAACAGCTTGCAACGAATCGCGGAATTAGTGAGGTGAGCAACGCGTATTTACAAAACCTTCAGGGACGCTTGTACAATACAATAGGGCTAGAATTTATGGAAACAAAACATTCAGTATAAATAAATTATGTTCAGAGATTATGGAATGTATTAACAATCATGATTTTTTACTGAAATTTTTCTATTCACACTTACATTTATTTACAACTAAAACTTCGACCTACTCGGCGATAGAGCATAGTTCGTTTCTCCCTTCAGCTTGAGGAAACAGCCAAATCGAGTTTCAGGTTATGTCGTAGTCACAATTCTAAGTATGCCGAATGCGAGAATGCCATTAAACGGACGAGGAACAAAAAGAAGTCAGGGCTTTCGTTTATCGTATTGAAAGAAGGAAGTAGAGCCGAGTGGGGGTCGCCGATGACCCGCGGTGTTATTCGATGTCGTTGGCCCCTCTCGGCGATCGCATGTTAATTTGTCAGTGTTCACGTGACTCCGAAGAGGAGTAGGAGGCGGCGGCGGTGGCGGACACCGCGACGCAGTGGGTCGATTTTTGAAATCGGTTCCCAGAATCTGCCGCTCTTTGAAACCTAACACACTAGTTGACCTTCGAGGAATTCCACGAAGTGTTCGAGGAAACAAAGGGCCTCCGTTCGCTCTGGTGTGCTCGCCGTTCGGCTTCATTCGTGCGGTGCGTGTCTCGCTGATCGTATCCCTCTGTTCCTCTATTAATTTCACGTTAGAGAACTACCAGTTCGGTCACAGTTTTTATAAATTACAATAATTGTTCTTTATCGTAATCCCCGCGTTGGTTCGCATAGTTTTTCCGCGGAGATAAACTGACATTCTTACCCGGTGACCTCATACCAGTGGGAGTTACTTAATCGTACGAGCGACGAGCATTCTTCTCTTCCTGCGGCCATCGGGCGCGAGGCGAAGCTCCATGCGGCAGAAGACGTGCTTCGAAGCGTGCCCGATTCGGTCGGGACTAATGCAAATATGTAATATCGACATCAAATTGCACACGTCCCGGCCTGATTGAGCGCGCGTGAATCAGCAGCAGAAGGAGAATCGAAGGTGTGGCCACGTTTTGCGCTTCCGACTTCCTGCGCCTCGCACTGAATACATAACGCATACCGTGCTTGTATTGTATATTAATAAAGCGAACGATGTACCAGTTTCCTAATTAAAACGTTATTCCTCCTCATGTTATATCGTAAAGCGGAAATTGTTCGATCCTGAATTTTTCGATAAATAAATAATGTCCTGTAAGTCCAGAAAATCCGCGGAATCGCATATCGTAAGATTTGGACATGCTTCTTTAAGTACTCGAACATTTTTCAGCGAAGATGATTTCCGGGAGATCTTCACGATATTCAAATCGAAGCCAGGCACTGCGCGAAAGTTCCATATAGCGATGTGTAAAGAGCTTCTCGACGTTATGAACGACAATTTAGAAGAAATACTGAACGTAGGAAATCTGCAGCAGGAATTGGAGAAACTCGCTGCGTTAATCGATGCAAATTCTTCTATGAAGGAAGATGCTTGGTAAGACAGAAACGATGCCTGGGAGACACATCTATTAATATTATGATAGAAATTTATTAAGGATGTTTGTTAACTCCAGGAGACCACCGGGAAATGTGTCTTTACATTTACGTTCGTTGGACGCTCAGGCGATGATAGAAGCAAGCGAGGAGCTTGAGAAACGTGTGAACGAGATAGAAAAGGAAAACGCTGTTCTGATGGAGCAACTTTCGGACAAGAGATTGAAAGTAAATGCCATGAACGATAAGATAACGCGATCTTTAAACAAATCACCGATGGTTATGAGTATGTTAGAAGAAAGACTGAGAGGGCTCGAAGAATGTCTGTCGTTATTAGAATATGAGTAGGTAATAGCATAAAACTCCGATAAATTGTAAATATTATCAATGATTTATTAACAATTAATGAACTACACAATTATAATATCGTATTACTAGTTGGATTAGATATTTATTTATTCATCTCTAGAATCATTGGAACAGTTGATAGCAAAATTTCGCAAACTGTTCGACACCTGTCTGAGGCTGCTCGATATTTCCTCCTTCCTTCTCTAAAAACAAATGCACGTTAAAGATTGAAGAATCCTGATGCAAGTAAAAAATCGAATAATCCTGTCTGAACAATATATAAATATATACCTCTTCAATCAACTTGATCCATATTTCCATCCTGGTCAGTTTTTCGGTATACCTATCAGCAATTTCTCTCGATTCTTCCCAGTAGTTCTGCAGGTTTTCACGTTCCCTTGTTAAACGTTTCAACTTTTCATCTTCATTGTTGGAGTCTATTACTACCCAGGATCTGTAGCCTATTATTCCGTTCTTCATTATAGGGTCTTGCAAAATTTCCATGATCTTCTTATCCAACTGTTTGCACTTTCGAGCTACATTGTGTACGATATCTAGTTGCTGCTCTTTAAAACGAGTCACGCGTTCCATCCGGAATTTTGCCAACTTGAGAGCCTCTCGATATCCCACTAGATCTAATTCAATTGTTTTGAGCTCTTCAACTCGCCGATGAAGATCTCTCTCCATATCGTCTTCTGCACCGTCCAAATTAATAGTTGTTTTCCGATCCATTTTTTAATTTCACTTTAATAATGAAATCACTGTAGAAATTAGGGACTCAGTTGAATTCGTTAATAAGTGATCGGACCACGTGCACGTTTTTCCGGATCCGCGAGCAGAGCAAGATGAGACGAGAAAGTGCGAATGGTTAAGAAAATGGCTGGAAAAAGCCTACTGTCCCCTTCTAACGTCCAAAATCGAGCCAATTTGCGGGTGGAAGGGGGCGATGGGCCCTTTTTCCCGGAAGTCCATGGCTTTGTTCAAAACGCAGGTATTTTCCCAGATTTTCGCACTCTACCGCCTCTAGCGGCGAGGTCCACTATTTGAGGGGAAGTAGAGGTAGTAAGGGAGGGGACTGTGCATTACTCCCCTCAAAAACTGGACAAGCTTCTCATCTCTGCTGCCAGTCAAGTAACTGCCATGAACGATAAGATAACACGATCTTTAAATAAATCATCGATTATTATAAGTCTGTTAGAAGAAAGACTGAAGGGGCTCGAAGAATGTCTGTCCTTATTGGAATATGAGTAGGTAATAGCATAAAACTCTGATAAACTGCAAATATTATAAATGGTTTATTAATAATTAATGAATTACAATATTAATAGTTTACACATTTTGTATTATATTATATTACTATTTTGAATTATATACTTATGATTATGATATCGCCTTAGTAGTTAGGTTAGAAATTTATTTATTTATCCACCCAATTTATATATAAGATCATCTATCGCGTCTACTAAGTTGGACGGCACGAAATCCATCTCTGATAATACCTTTAGTTTTTCACATTCGTCTGACAACCGTTCTTTCTAAAAACCGATGCATATAAAAGATATTATTAAAGGATCCTGCCTGAACAATACAAATATATACCTTGTGAACCGTGGCCTTCTCTTTTATCCCGCTCAGTCTTTCGTTATACGTGTCAGCAATCACTTTTACTTCATCATGGAACTTCTGTAGACGAACGCGTTCCATCGTTAAACGCTCTAACTCTTCATCTTCATCGTCGGAATACAATACTTCACCGTACTTTGCATAGCTTTCACGAATTCCCGCGATCTCTCTAGCTACCTCATCCATTCTTTCTTCTATACTGTTTACGAAGTCTCTTCGCCGGTTTCGACAACGCGTTATGCGTTTCACCTCAAAGTCTACCAATTTGAGTTCTTCTATACATTCCATTATTTCTGATTCAATTGATTCAAGATCTTCAAATAGTTTATGAAGACCGTCTTGTATTCGCTTTCCTAGCGTTGTTGAAATGTTCAATGTTAATTATATTTATACTGCAATTAATAACAATGAAATATGAACTACTTACTGTAAGTAGAAAATTCGGTAACAATCATTCTACGTTCCATTCCTTAATTACGTTTCACTTTAACAATGTAACTGCCATAACAATTAGGAATCCTTAATAAGAAATCCGAACACAGATTTTTTTTGTATTTGCGAGTCAAAGTTTGCTAACTCGCCACGGCGTGGTGCGCCGCGATCCAACCAATGCGCGTTGTCCGATTCCTAATCGAAATATGCCGCCAAACCGTTCCCGCGTGAATCGCGGCTATTTTTCGATTGGCCGCGTCCCGTTCGGTCTCCTCCAACCGGAGGCGTGCTTTCTGTCGAGAACTTGGCGAGATTCTCGGCAGATGGCGAGAGCGTTATTGTACCTCAGTCCCCGCTACGCACCCGCTGTTCGCCATTGTGCCGTGATTGCTGTTAAGTTTCGTGTTTGTGAGTGAGAATTCATCCGGTTTACCAGGTTCTGGAGTTCATCCACGCACCGGGTAAGTCCAAGATCCTAATCAATTCTAAACCTATCCGTTCCCGTTCGTAAATTTCGCCTAATGCGCGCGATTAACCCGGCGAACTGCGTTTCGCCCGAACGGGACGACATATACATTTTTTTGGGGGTTAGTTTCTGACCCTCGCACGTCAGCCCTCTTCCGTACGCGTGGTCAAGCCACGGCATTGTCAATTCGATCTCCTCTGAATCGAATATTTCTAACGAACTCGCGACAAAATCTGTTCCCCGCGGTCCCGCGGGTAACCCTTCAGATTATACGCGCGTCGTAGATGCGTCCGGGTGTTCGAATGTTTTTCAGCGGCAGTGGCACACCGTGGATTTTTTCGACGCTCCGACTCGACGGCTAAGTCAATAATTTCGGCCATGGAACCGGGCATAATGTCCGCAGGAATTCGGGAACCTCTCTCTACGACGCGAACGCGTGTACACGCGATTCCCATATACCGGCGTCTCCCCGATCAATTCACTCTCGTCGCACACGAGGGTTAAATCGACTATAAAATGAGCTATCGGTATTTCATCATCTCGTTAAACGAGATAAGCTTTGCGTTTCATGTTGACTGATTTGCGTCATACATAAGTTTCGACCGGGAACATCGGCAGTTGTCATTTATCGCACGGCTCGAACGAGGAAGAATAACTCAGGTGTCTCGTAGCTCCGAGAGACGATTTCTCGTTATCTAACGTGTTATTCAATGCAGGGTGTGTGGCAATGGAAAAAAAATCGGTAACGAATGACATAATACACAGTTTTCTGTGTATCACGTGTTTACTTGCATAACGCAGTGTTTTGTGCACAGATTATTCTGCGATATGGTCAGTTAGGTAATGCGCCAACCACGATTGAAAGAATAAGATTCCATTAGAGACGAAATTTTGTATTTGTTGAAAAACAGTCGACTCAGGAACGAAACTTTCACTGTAAAAAAAATAACTGTTTGGGTGTTGATGTATATACGGTGCCTCTAAAAACAGGTGATGTTTACACAGGCAGACGGAAGTTTTGGAGGATTTGAAGTATATACAAATGTCTTTTTCTCTTTGCTGTTTTTAGAACCAAGAAAACCGTGAGTAGTTACACGCTAATCGTAAGAGTCAAGGCTCTTATCGATTTA
>SMSR01016123.1:57642-105617 GCA_019453355.1 Ceratina japonica | reverse complement strand
TAAGAAATCATCTTGCCCTAAGCTCTGTCCCATTTACTGCGATAAAACCTGATCGCTCAACGTGTGACGGTTCAAACTGTTATTTTACTTGAAGAACAGAAGATTCTGTCGCGTAGTGCTTCACCGTTTCGTTCCGGTTTGTTCCGCAGGCACAACGATTTGCCCTGGAACGTCAGAAAGTTCGTACACAATCAACTCGGCGAGGTCAATCTGAGCAGCGATCTGGGCAGGGTTGATCCTTGGGCCAGATCGGACTGGAGCCACACAGACATTCCTAGATTACGTGCCGGCCTCGTCGGCGCACAGGTGAGCGTGAAACAAGCGTAGACTCGTTCCTTAGTCATTCCTAATTAGGGGCTCAACTTTGTCCAACGCCGCCACGGGGATCCCCGTGTTTAATTACTTCAATCCAACTTAACGATATTGTCTCGCGTTTTAAACAAACTTTCCGTGCACCGCGCGGCTTTCGTTTCAACAACTGTCTTTAACCCCACCGCCTAACGACACTTCCTGCGCTGCGGTTCGAACAGGCGATCGGTACCGTTGCTTTGGATTGTACTATGTTTCCCCGGAGAAACTAACTACCATCGGAATTTGAAGCATAAATAAAAGCAACGAGCTTATCTTGTTTGCACGAAATACTGAATTATTAGGTGAAGAAACATCGTGAAAAAGGTAATTTGAAGTATTCACTTATGTCTGAAATATGCTTGGCTATTCCACGATGACATTCGATCGATCGAAGTAATATTGGCAAGATTGGTTACCGTTTAACGGCGAGCGGCAAAGCTCAGGAACTTTCGGCCGAAACTATCTGACTGGTTACCAAAGGAATGTATCGGTAAATCCCGGGCAAGTTTATGCCTAAACCCGGCGGGAGTAATCCAAGAGCGGTCAATTAAATTCAAAGGGGACCTGTCGCACCGGAGGCAATCGGGGGACCAATGTTGGGAAACACTCGTGCAGGCGGCGCACGAAATCACGAAATGTCAGGAGTGAATCGAACACGTGATTCTATCAGCTATTCCCCGAAAAGTTCCGATGATAATTTCCCATTTAATTAAACGTTCGTGTACACTGTTTTATAAATACGCCCGCGGGATATTTTAATTAACTACGAGAACAGGGAGTGTTGTTTAATTTCTAAGAAATTCGAGAAAATCGCGATTGAATTGCGGGAAAGCAAACACCGGGCTGTTCATTAATATTAAATGATAATTATACCCAGTTATTTCTGATATTTGGTCTTGACGCAGGGAAATAACTAGGGACATTTAGTCTAGATCTTTCGGCGACTGCCTACGTTTAGTTCTCACGTATCTCGATAAATTACGACCGTTGAAACGGGTTAACAAGTGAAGACTAACTCTTATCTGACCTGCAGATCCTATTCGTACCGGCGGTTCTTACTATCGTGGCATGATATTGGCAATCGACAGATATGGATAGAGGAATCGAGCAAGGAGATAAAGAGAGGAAAGGGAGAACGATATACGAACCTATACCTCGTAATTCCTCAAATAACTCCTCAACAAAATTAGAAAAATTATGTTAAGAAAAACTGCATTGCTTTCTAAAGCTCGATGAAACAAAATTACAATTACTATCTGAATTATTGTACTAAAGAATTGATACGAATCTGAACTGTCCGAAAAGCTGAATTTCCAGCTTACGTGAAGATTTCTTCTGGCACACCCGATCGAGTGCAATCAGAATCGAGTATTTTTATTCGATCGCTCGAAAATGGTTTTCTTTGATCTCCCGTAACGAGTTGGCTTTTAATCCGATTCGAGAGGTATCTCCTCTTAGGATCTTCAATTAGTCAATAACCAGGATACAGAGCTGAACGATCTTCCCACGTGTTCTAACGGTCCTGTCGCGGAAGTGGCCCTTTTCAAGCTGACTTTCCCAGCTACCAGCTCCTGTGTTTCCACTTTACTCGCACAGATTGAAACTCCATATCTTTGACAGTGGGTCTCTGCCTTCGCGTTCGCGTTATCAGTTATAACCTTTGTTCTCGTAGCCGAGTGACAACACGCGAGCAATTCGAAATTACCTCCCATTGAACTGGCACCAGGTTCGGACATGTTTGTAATTAATTCTTCGATCCGGGGATCCGATAGGGGCGAAAGTTGGGAGCCAGAGAAATTGGAACTTTTGTGGCACACGTTCCAAATTGCATCGACGATCGTACAACAAAGAGACTCAAGATGTCCAGAATGATTTCTCTGACAATAGTACACAGAAACACACGAATAGTATTCGGCGATGCACTCGTAATTCAGACGATAATTGCAAAGCTGCTTTGATAGGTACAGCGGTAGTTTTGAAAAGCGCGAAAAGAACGTGCAAGAATTTCGAAATGCGTTCAACAAAGGAGAGCCCCGCATTTCCATATAATTGACTTCTCCCCTAATTATGAAGTCCGTCAACGTACATTATCGAACCGGTATATCTTGCACAAACTCCCTCAGGAAGCCAATTCAACCCCGCGAATTGAATGCGGACACTCGATAGGTTCGCCATTGCAATCATTCCTTTTTCCCCCCATTCATCCACTCTCTATGCACTCTTCGTAGAACTCGTTCTATTTGCTTCAGAATTCTACACCCGGCTCGATACTAATGGGAGAAGTTATTGTCCATAATCCACTTTCGGTACCAACTATTGCGCTAATGACAATCGATGGCGAAATCGATCGGACAAAAATAAATCGAAAGAAACTAATTGAGTTTATTATAATGTTCAAAAAACGTTGGACCAGGGGTCCGAGGTAATCCGGAATTAACAGGCCAATTACCAAATCGATTCGCGGCGACAGGGTCACGCGAGACCGGCGGCGTACACCGCAAAATTTGTGACCGGGGCCACCCCTTTCCCTTTTCCCCGCCAGTTTCTCTCCTTCCGCCGGGCCCCCAGGAGGATATTAATGGTCCTCTGGGCACGTTCCATGACAGAAGCAAGCCAATTTCGATCTGGATCAATGACGACACCATAATCAGCAAAGCCCTCGGCAGAGCTATTCACTTAGCTGAGACCTGCTGCTGCGGGCAATCGCTGCGCTAATACGGTGCCACCAATGCCCCAGCGTCCATTGCCCTCGCTCCTCCGCTATCTCGCTCTCCCCGTCTCCCAATATATTTATCACTGTCTCCCTCAGAAAGCATCACACTCCTCTGCCTCGCCGATTCCACGACGACACATTCGAACGTCCGTTTCTNTTCGTAGAACTCGTTCTATTTGCTTCAGAATTCTACACCCGGCTCGATACTAATGGGAGAAGTTATTGTCCATAATCCACTTTCGGTACCAACTATTGCGCTAATGACAATCGATGGCGAAATCGATCGGACAAAAATAAATCGAAAGAAACTAATTGAGTTTATTATAATGTTCAAAAAACGTTGGACCAGGGGTCCGAGGTAATCCGGAATTAACAGGCCAATTACCAAATCGATTCGCGGCGACAGGGTCACGCGAGACCGGCGGCGTACACCGCAAAATTTGTGACCGGGGCCACCCCTTTCCCTTTTCCCCGCCAGTTTCTCTCCTTCCGCCGGGCCCCCAGGAGGATATTAATGGTCCTCTGGGCACGTTCCATGACAGAAGCAAGCCAATTTCGATCTGGATCAATGACGACACCATAATCAGCAAAGCCCTCGGCAGAGCTATTCACTTAGCTGAGACCTGCTGCTGCGGGCAATCGCTGCGCTAATACGGTGCCACCAATGTCCCAGCGTCCATTGCCCTCGCTCCTCCGCTATCTCGCTCTCCCCGTCTCCCTATATATTTATCACTGTCTCCCTCAGAAAGCATCACACTCCTCTGCCGCGCCGATTCCACGACGACACATTCGAACGTCCGTTTCGTCTCTTTCCTTATCGGTAGTTCAACCGGACTGTACTTACGTTTGAGAGATTAGGTCGTAGACCAGGATTAAACGGTCGAGTGTCGTGCCTGGCGAGCTTCTAACGATAGCCAAAGCGCTAAGGAACTGTTCGTGTCTATATATACATATATTTAGAGCTATGCAGCTAACAATCGACTCTAATTTTTTACCGCTTCTGGTTCCCGGCCGATCGTTCTCGTCGCGAAAATGTTTGCCTGGCCCCGATAGCAAAGGCATTCCGAGCGATTAGTCATAATGGTCCGGCTCGCATAATGGTCCAAAGCCAAGGGGCCACGTACTCATTACGTATTCGGCCTGGGCCGTGGCGCATTCGAAACTTCGACAAGTTTGCACGGGTACTATTTGGACTTGGCGGAACAGGAAGGAGGCTGGCTAACGACTCTGCCAGTATCAATGGGCCGAGAAGCCTTCTACAGAAACTTTGCCCTTCGATTATCGACACGATAATTACGCCGGTTTACTTGCCCGGTATAGATCACCGACCCGGTCACCCCATCGATGACTCGATCTCGTTTTTTTCTTTGTTTTTTTTTCTGAAATATCTCACGCGACGTGGAATATTCACGATGAAAAAGCTACATTTTTTTATTTATGATTCAGAACCAGATTCAATAACCCGTTCAGTTACGATATAAGAGATTCATGCACTGTTTTACAGTCGTACGCTATACGTCGAAAGTTGATGGCTCCATTAACATTCTGACGCTGTCTCTACTTCCTCCCTTGAGACGCGACGTAACGCCGATTTACGAGTCATCGTTCACGGTACACGCGATATTCGAAGCGAAATAAAATGCAAATTTTTTTGATGGGATGTTAACCGACTTAACGTCGAAACGTTTCATACCTTTACGTCGTGCAAACGTTCTTTGTTGAAACTTTTTATCGACCGATTAAAGAAAATGTTATTTCTCGTGCTTTTCAATTTCTGTCGAATCTTATATAGTATAATACATATTATGTATCTTAGAATGTAACGTCAGTTTTGAATGATATAATTACTGTGATGATTGACGCGGGTCGTATCATAATTCTGAGACGCTCGAGCCTCACGTAATTACCAGGCTTTAATCAATAGTTTCTAATCACTAAATTCATACGTAAACTGGTTTGCGTGCGAATCAAAGGATCGTCGTATAACCGGTCCCAATGCACAGATTGCTAATGAGCAAAGTTCCGTGATTCGATAACGTCGATATATGGCAATTAAAGATAATGAGAGCGTATATCGCGTTCAGCGAACGTCGTAAAATAATATTATTTGATGGGCTTAAACATTTACGCAGCCTTTTACGCGGTAATTTGATTCCCCGGCTCTGAATGAAATTCGCCGATCCGAACATAAAATCATAAGCAAACAATACAATATATGCAAAGCAATTAGCAAATGAAGTAATAGAGACCGGAAATTGTATGATTTTATGTTCGTCGAAAATTTTACTTGGGAAATAAAAAGCGGCGCACCGTGCGTATGTTTATACTACTTGCACTTCGTTCGACGTTCATTCGACGTTCGTTCAACGTTAATGATTATTAAAATAATTTTGTATAAAATTATTGAAGAACGAAATTTTCTCTATTTTTTATATATTTTACTGTATATGAATTTCTTTGACATTACGAATGTTTGCAGAACACGTTCATCGAACCCGAACCGACGAGTGCAAATACAGACTACTAATGAATCAAACAAAACCNAAAGAAAATGTTATTTCTCGTGCTTTTCAATTTCTGTCGAATCTTATATAGTATAATACATATTATGTATCTTAGAATGTAACGTCAGTTTTGAATGATATAATTACTGTGATGATTGACGCGGGTCGTATCATAATTCTGAGACGCTCGAGCCTCACGTAATTACCAGGCTTTAATCAATAGTTTCTAATCACTAAATTCATACGTAAACTGGTTTGCGTGCGAATCAAAGGATCGTCGTATAACCGGTCCCAATGCACAGATTGCTAATGAGCAAAGTTCCGTGATTCGATAACGTCGATATATGGCAATTAAAGATAATGAGAGCGTATATCGCGTTCAGCGAACGTCGTAAAATAATATTATTTGATGGGCTTAAACATTTACGCAGCCTTTTACGCGGTAATTTGATTCCCCGGCTCTGAATGAAATTCGCCGATCCGAACATAAAATCATAAGCAAACAATACAATATATGCAAAGCAATTAGCAAATGAAGTAATAGAGACCGGAAATTGTATGATTTTATGTTCGTCGAAAATTTTACTTGGGAAATAAAAAGCGGCGCACCGTGCGTATGTTTATACTACTTGCACTTCGTTCGACGTTCATTCGACGTTCGTTCAACGTTAATGATTATTAAAATAATTTTGTATAAAATTATTGAAGAACGAAATTTTCTCTATTTTTTATATATTTTACTGTATATGAATTTCTTTGACATTACGAATGTTTGCAGAACACGTTCATCGAACCCGAACCGACGAGTGCAAATACAGACTACTAATGAATCAAACAAAACCACGAGTCAATTATGTTGATATATCGCAATTAAGAATAACGAAAGCGCGTACCGATACGAATAATCGGCGTTAATGCGTGTTCAAATGTTTACACGTACTTTTACCGGATAAATTTCGTTTGTAGTGCCTGCGAGCGAATGAAATTCGGGAACCGAGGACGGTAAGTCCGAGACTGGACGTCGCACGTGGTCAAAACTAATTCCATTCGAAACGCGTATATCCCTTCGAGGTTCGTTAATTCGACATTGAAAATCGCAAATAGAAAAAGCTGAAATTTCATTGTACCAGTGATGAGAAAGTCAGGTGAAAGAGATGGCACGTGTCGATACGTCAATCAACGTGAAGATCATTGGTATCCGTCCACCGTTCAGCCCCCGTTTTTGCCTCCCGTTCGCCTACGCACGGGGAAGCACACCGCCATCATACGGGCTTGCCCGCGCTTACACGGCTGACACGAACGAATTCCAGATCGAACATTTAAATAATTCAGTTATATATTCCATACGCGGCGTGTAACCAGCGAGGATTTCGCTTACGAACGTCGATTCAATTATTCCACGAAAGACTCGATCACAGAATCACCTGTGTGGCTTTTTCCTCCCACTAATTATATGCATAGAGTTAAGGACGTATGGGCTAGCATGTTGAATTTGTTATTATAGATTTCTGTTACTATTAAAAAGCTACCTGTAAAATTTTAAATCAATGGGTTTTTTAAAAAAATATAGTAATATANATGGGCTAGCATGTTGAATTTGTTATTATAGATTTCTATTACTATTAAAAAGCTACCTGTAAAATTTTAAATCAATGGGTTTTTTGAAAAAATATAGTAATATCAAATTTGCATTTACTCTTATCAGCTATTATAAAGCTACCTGTAAAATTTTTAATCAAAGGTTTTTTGAAAAAATATAGTAATTTAAAAATTGCATTTACTCTTATGAGCAATAACTCAAAGAAAATTTTATTTTGATCTCGAAAAAACGATGATAATCTCTTAAAAAAAGTTCATATCGAATCGTCAGTGTTTCATGAACAAATTTCTGAAAAAATAATCATCATTAATGGACTTTAAAGGAAGTTACTGATTGAAATATAATAAAAAATCTATCACTGTCGNAAAATTTGCATTTACTCTTATCAGCTATTATAAAGCTACCTGTAAAATTTTTAATCAAAGGTTTTTTGAAAAAATATAGTAATTTAAAAATTGCATTTACTCTTATGAGCAATAACTCAAGGAAAATTTTATTTTGATCTCGAAAAAACGATGATAATCTCTTAAAAAAAGTTCGTATCGAATCGTCAGTGTTTCATGAACAAATTTCTGAAAAAATAATCATCATTAATGGACTTTAAAGGAAGTTACTGATTGAAATATAATAAAAAATCTATCACTGTCGTTAACAAAGCAACGAATACTATATATATAGATATAACAAGGTACACTTATATGAATGATTATTTGCATGGGTTACATACACTTTTGAGATTAACTCTTATAGCCAATACGTTCTTAAGAAATATTAGAAGCCATTAAATATACTGATACTAAAATTATGAAAGTTAATAGGAAAAATTCTCTGATTTCATCGACATATAGAAGATTCTCCTTAATGCTCGATGGGAAACTGGAGCGTGATTAATTAGCCTCGTTATAATGTAATCCCTAATATTGAAAGTATTAACAGGGGAGCGATAAAATCGGCCGGGAGCAAGACGTGTCAATACGTCGATCACTTTGCTTTGGGGGTTCACGGAGAGGGATCGGTGTTCACAAAATGTTGCGCGTGCATCTACCCAGCCAGCTACCTCTCCTCATTATTTACGGTGGTGCATGGTAAGCGAGAAGGGTGAGACGGATTGGTTGTTATTACGAGAGGGTATAATCGTGATGCAGCACATGCAGAACTGGTTTACGGGCATCCATTTATAGTAGGTGCATGGCACTCCTACCCGCTATCATAATTAGGTCAGCCAACCCTGACGCACGCAGCCATTTTGAAAGAGTAAACGCACTCCTACCCGCGACTCGGCGAATGGATTTCATTCATTCAGATTTTTATTCGAACGAGCCCCTCCGCGCGCACGCTGGTTACAAACAAACGGTGCGCGTACCGTAGGGAGAAAAATACTTGCTCGCGGGGTGCTCCCAGGCGGACCGTGGACGAAAACCGTAATTAACAAAGCAAATATTGGACGTGTAACCAATTTAATTCTATTAAACTTAAAATAGTGACTGTTCGTAAAAAAATGCACGTTCCCGAGTTTTGCTATTAATTCGCGTTCATGTTCGCAATGATATTCTGACTAATCAAAAATGGATGAACGAAAACGGAAAGGGAGGATTTATTAAAATCTCGAGAGTGATTCGCGTGAAAACGTTGGGTCGCGGCTTACCTCCCTTCCGCCGTACGCGGATGTTTTCGCGAGAATTCGCGAGAAACTTTTTCGAGGGAAGTTCCCAGACGGATCATACGTAATTCAAAGACGCATCTATCTTGCATGCATCTATGTATGCGTGAGGGACGCTCGCATTCGCAAACTTCTCCGGCAGTTGCGTTAGTTCATTTCGAGTGTTTGTTTTCTTTGACGTTAGTTCGGGATTCGCAAACATCCTTCGAGGAGCAAACTCGTAAAAAGAGGGCTCGGGAGCCTGCGGGCTAGTTTCTTTTCCCACCCTGGCCTGGCCCTGGCCCTGCTGCCTGCGCGCTCGATCTATCTCATCGCGTATGGAGGTATGAACTCTACCGACCGTCTCGCATCGTTTCTCAACCGGGGCACGGTATAAGAAAAAAACACCGGCCTCACTTACGGCTCTTCTGATCTCATGACCAAAAGATTCCCCATGTTCTTGATTACCAGCTCTAATTTCAAAGATAAAATCACGATCTTATATAAGCATTTTTAAATATAGGTAGAGTCACAAACAAAGAGTCAATAAAATTTGCAGTAAATTTTTTAATAAAGTGAATCTACTATTCTGCCTTGTACTGTCAATAGGATACGAAACACTCTTTCACCATCGAGAAATTGCAATTCGGTGAACAACCTTAGTCTCACTCGATTCTTTTTTTTTAATATTGTGAAAGTCTGCTCGATATCACAGATTGCTATTGACGTGTTCGAATGCTTTTAACGCGCCCCGAAGACATCCTATCATTTTCCCTCCACAAATTCTACACTCTATTCTACTACACTTTCGATCCGAAGTAAAAGTGTTAAAAAGCAATATGAATTACTCAGTTTGTNAATTGGCGGTTGAAATTCGATACCGCGGCTGTATTTTGCAAAATCTCGTCCTATATTTGCGAGCGTGCCGAACGGGCGAAAAACTGGTGTAATTCGGAGGACAATGGATTCAATGAAGACCTAAACAACACTTAGAATAGTCATATTCATATATCAAGCTTAAATGCGTGCCGCGCAGAATTAAACGGGCGCGCGAGGATCGGGGCGGCACACGAGAGAGCAGGCTGTCGGTTATTTGAAAATGAATACCTACGCGCGTTCCACGCGATAAATACGTGGCGTATGCGAGCCATGATTATGCGAAAAGGCAAATGGGAATTCGCGAGCGCGGACGCCAGAAAGTTATTTCAGTAATTAGTAACGAACTGTTCCCGCATCGAAGATTCATTTCAGGCCAGCCCGAAGATTAATGCGTTTTCTTCTCTATTGTTCGCCGACTGTCTCTCACCAAATCTGATTAATACGACTTTCCCAATCAGTTATCAATAAATCAATGACATGAATTGACACAATAACCTTCGTATGACTATACTAAATTATTTTATACTTAAATTATTTTGTGCGCTTAACTCTTCGCCGTAACAAGCAGTATATTGATACGTTTACGTAAAGTGCTCGAGTAACAAACAAAGTTCCACGGTAATAAAACGGGAACGTATTTAACAGTCGGATAATGGATGTTTCGAGCGCGCTTTAAATACATCATATTATTCGCAGCGGAGGCGAGGGTGCTCGAGCGTTCAACGAAATTTCTCTTATCTCTCGGGGCACAAGGGCACTTTTCATTCTCCTCGAATACGTTTGGATACCGCCGCCAGGATACCACCAATACCTGAGTAACTGTCTGTTCGCTTTCGCCCGACGTTTCCTCCCCTGGTCTTTCGCTTTCATTTTCCTTCCTCTCTACTTAGCCCGAGTTCCACTGATAAATCGACGGGGCGTTTCCCCGGGCAATGAGCTAGCATTAAATTTACTCAAAGGAAAAAAAGACGGAAAGATCAACGAAGTAAGAAAGCCGAGAGGAAAGGCCGGTGGCAGAGGAGGATTAAAGGAAAAGGCGGGGGCAGACAGTAGAGAAACACGCAGGCTGTATGCAAATGAAACTCGGAGGGACACGAGCATAAGCACAAGTAACGCAGGTAACCCGGATCTGAAATTCCGATTGCGTTTATTGGGTGGGCCTCCCGGCAAGTCGGAGCGGGAGGCGGGAGCCTCGAGTCGCGCTATCGGCCGATTCGTAATTTGATTATCGAGACGCGATTCGAGCGGAGGCTCCATTGTCATCGACGGTAACCGGGGCTTCTACCCGGGGGAATTCAATTTTTTAGTTTCTCCGAGAAAATGCAGTCCCGCGGCACGAATAAATATTAAAATTCGATAAGGCGCGCGGACCCGGCGTAGCAGCCACTCCGCCGCGGCGCGCCGCTTCTTCGTTTGCATATTGACTTTGACGTCTAACAAGGTAGGGTTACGTGAGAGTGGAAACTACTTGGAAAAGTGCGGACCCCTGTAAATTGATCGAACACGAACCGTGCATACTTCCGCCGTTCCGTTTCACTTTTCTCGCCGGAGGAGACGAGAGAACGGATGCTAATCCGAAGTTACGATAGAAACGGGTTAATAATGAAAACGGGCGAGCCGTCTGGGTAATTAATAAACTTCGCCGGTAGTTATTGTTCACTTATTTATCCCTTAAGTAAGACGTTGCGAGATTATTCAATCTCCTTACGTAGGTCGATTAATTATTCTTATCAAAGACGCATTTATGGAACGATCGCGCGCGTTAAGAAAAAAAGAAGAGACCGGAGGGGCCTTCTCGGAAGTGAAACAATTAAGTAACGGCAATAGCATTAAGGTGAAATACAAGAAAGGCAAGTGCAGGGGTCTAAAGCCAAGTCATCCGATAATCCAATTGAGCGCTTTCACATGGAAACGACGTCTCTAAGGTTTCCCGAAGGAATCAGTTTCGCGCCGATAAATCGATCGCAGTTACTTGAAAATGAATCCATACCGTATTAACGGCGCGGGAATTGTTCGTAGCTGAAAGTTGGCGGCGTGCGCGGGTGTCTGCGATCCGATAAAGGCCTATCCGGCGAAACGAAGCCCGATCGGAAGCCGGGGACGCGGAACCATTCCGGCGACCCCGATCGAACCTACTTTGCCAACCATTAAAAGACACGCGAAAGAGGAGCTTTTAACTTATAATATTCAAGGACAACCTCCATTATCCTATCGTTAATGGAAATATTGAGGCTGCTCGTTTTACTGATAACCGACGTGTCTTTTAAAAATATCCATTTACAGTGCCTATATTTACTTACGCACGTCCTCCCTCGCTTCGTGAAAATTTTATTAGATCCCACGCCTTCCCCGGAACTTCGTTTTATTTTATGAGAACGGGATCATAATATAAACGAAAGGAACACGTGATCGGATGAGAGAGAATGGCACAGGGGTGCTTCTAGCGAGGAACAAGTATGGATTTGTTCTCACCCTTGGAAGAGAACAACAGAAATTGGGGGTTGCGGGTTATTTTATGGCTTCCAGGATGATTCGATCCGAACCGGTTTCCTAAAGGATCCCTTACATCTATATTATGGCCTGGACGTTTTGTATGGCTTTCGTTCGACCACACGTATAATAAATTGACACCACGCCGTGGGGATTGCGCAAAATGCGATTAACCATATCGGTTACTTCGCACATGTACGTCATTGAAAGTATTCTATCGTCTAACGGTCGGACTGTCGTCTGTAAATGTAAAAAATATTGCGGAAATCTCGTGGACAATAGAACGAGGCCACACGGGTTTTACGTGTCTGTAACATTATTCGCCGACTCATTTCTCTATTGCTTTCAAAAATAGATTTGAAGCCCCGCTTAATGCATTCAAGACCGGTATAATTGTACGAGCTTTTAAACGCGGCCGTCGCGTCGGCAGTCCAACAATTGCTGCTATTCCTGTGTAATCGCCCGTATTCAATTATTAATTACACGTTACTTTCCTGCGGGAGACAATTTGAAACGCGCTTTCTTGCCTCGCCTCGCAATAAATGGTCCGGCGAAACAAATTGCTACGGCTGGCTAAAATCGCGCCAACGCCGTTACCCGCTTTGTACGTTCAAACTCCCAATTTTTATGGGACTAATTACGTCAAAACATCTCGTCGAAATTACGCAATTACATCGCGCTAATCATTTTCCCTACGTTTACGGCCGATCTTCGAATCTATCCCGACGAATTCCGAAGCACACCGGGAATAGATTTCTACGCCTACTTTCCTTATCTTTAATCCCGGTCCATTAAAGAGAGAGAATCTATCTCGGGGTAATCCCACTTCTAAAGTCGTACCTACCAAACTGACAGTATATAACGCGTTAACGATTTTCAATTCGCTTAGATTACCTCGTCGTGGCCCATTCGAAGTGCAGTTAGTTAAGTTCACGTTACGACGCGGTGAGGGGTGGCTGAAACTCTCGCCGGTGGTTGTTTCGCCCGATGAGAGATCGTAAGTGACCTACTACTACCTGGTATCGGCGTCGGGCCAGCCCGCGGGGCTGAATCCATACCCGAAACCTGTTTTCGCGGTTGCCACGCATTCTTCGAGTTTCGCGCCGGGTTTACGGTCGGAACTCGTTCCCGGCTATCCCAGTTTCGCTCCCCGTTTCCCATTTTCCGCGCCGGCTTTTATCTATGCATAAGTACCCGCGCGCGCCCGAACTTCGTCGACGTAGATTTCCTTTGCGCGTTAATGCACTTTCGATGCCTTTTCGAGTTGTTTCGATGCAGATCACGGAGAACGGAGAAGTTTCGGTCCCCCGCGGGGAACAGGAAATTGTACCGCGGACGAGAATATTTTACGCGAGGGGAGAATCCGATCTCCGGATAACAAAAGACCGGGGAGTCGTTCGGCGCGAATTTCAGAAAGAAGAATTATCGGGGTTCCGGGGGTGGGAGAGGTCGGGTAATAAGGATTTAATTGGAAATACGTGAATGAGTGGACATTAAATCTCTCCGGGGCGATTGAAATCTCGGCGGAGAATCTCGGCGGCCGAGACAAACCGGGGAGTGCCTTACCACTTTCGTTCACATAAGTCAGAAGTTTACTTACGCCGGCAGTCGGTGGCTTGAACTTTCCACGGGAATCACAAAGCCCGGGCACCGTGGAAGTCAATAAAAGTTCCACTTACAGGAAGCGTTCCGCCGATAAACGTGGAACTGTTCAAGCCTCGATAAATTTCCCCGCGAAAATTATCCTGTTTACCGAGCGGATTCGTTCGAGACGTTCTTCCCGTTCATGGAAAAATAACAAAATTCCACCGACAGCCGGAGTCGCGTACGAAAACACAATCCGGTTCTTCGCCCCCTCTGTCTCTTCTGTCCCTTGTTCTTTTTGCCCGCTATGCGGTATCGATTTTTCGCGAAAACCACGGGCGAAAGGTGGGTACGCGCGACCCAGCTACCGAAAGGTTATCAAACTTTCCGCCAGGGAAAACCGCGATAAAAGATAATCGACGACGCGAAAACACGGGCTGCGGAACTAAATTCAACGATCCGCGCTGGCAATAATCGCCGGCTATCATTGCTCGTTTACCGCGGGGTCGTTCGCCGCGGTTATTTCGGGCCACGTAAAACCGTGAAGGAGGCAACCTTCTCTAGTAAGAAAATCATTTTCTTGTCAACAACGCAACCTCCGGCGAAGGACTAAAATGAGAGACACGCACAAACAACCTATAAGAAATCCCATATTTTGTGCTTTAATAACTGCTGTTATCTTTCGAAGTCTAATTCTTACGCAAACTCTATTGCACGTGAAGGACCTTTGATTCTATTAGTTGTTATCGGGGAAAGAGAGAAGAGACCGAGTCAAGCCATAGGTTTTAAAGTTGTATGTACCGTAAGATTTATGCCAAATGTTTAAAACATGTAATAAAAAGCTGTGTCCAACATTTAAAGCAATGAACTTTTAGAAAAAATTATAATTACAGAGGAATAAGGTTTATAAAATTGTTCGACCTGTTTTTTTTGGTTATAAGGAATTTGTAACGCACAGTTTCTAATATCCTAATACATAGTTTTGTCATTTTTTGCTAAAGTGCATATTGATTGATTAAAATGTTTATTAATAATCTTGAAATACTTTCTTATATTTACCATTGTATTGGTACTGATTGGAAAAAGAAATTCTACGCAAAAACTTAAAATTTATATAAACATTAAGCACTCCGTAAATTAAAGACAACGAACATTGCCTAGAATGGCGCTCGCAAGAATCGAGTAGAACACATGTTTTATTACCTCATGAAAGTCAAAACGTTCAGCTTGCTGGAATATTGGATAGAATTTGTACCATTTTGCGCTTACTATTGTCTCGCAGTAAAACGTGATACGGGAGATCCTCCGTAAAATATGCAGTAGGATAAACAGAACTTCGAAAGCATTTCGAAAAAAAGATGGTCTTGCGTCTAATTACCGGTCGATACGATTTTGAAAGGTTTGATTAAACTACAAAAAATTTTGAATTTCTACTTTGGCGAGATCTTTTTTTTGTNGCTTTAATAACTGCTGTTATCTTTCGAAGTCTAATTCTTACGCAAACTCTATTGCACGTGAAGGACCTTTGATTCTATTAGTTGTTATCGGGGAAAGAGAGAAGAGACCGAGTTAAGCCATAGGTTTTAAAGTTGTATGTACCGTAAGATTTATGCCAAATGTTTAAAACATGTAATAAAAAGCTGTGTCCAACATTTAAAGCAATGAACTTTTAGAAAAAATTATAATTACAGAGGAATAAGGTTTATAAAATTGTTCGACCTGTTTTTTTTGGTTATAAGGAATTTGTAACGCATAGTTTCTAATATCCTAATACATAGTTTTGTCATTTTTTGCTAAAGTGCATATTGATTCCGATTATTAATAATCTTGAAATACTTTCTTATATTTACCATTGTATTGGTACTGATTGGAAAGAGAAATTCTATGCGAAAACTTAAAATTTATATAAACATTAAGCACTCTGTAAATTAAAGACAACGAACATTGCCTAGAATGGCGCTCGCAAGAATCGAGTAGAACACATGTTTTATTACCTCATGAAAGTCAAAACGTTCAGCTTGCTGGAATATTGGATAGAATTTGTACCATTTTGCGCTTACTATTGTCTCGCAGTAAAACGTGATACGGGAGATCCTCCGTAAAATATGCAGCAGGATAAACAGAACTTCGAAAGCATTTCGAAAAAAGATGGACTTGCGTCTAATTACCGGTCGATACGATTTTGAAAGGTTTGATTAAACCACAAAAAATTTTGAATTTCTACTTTGGCGAGATCTATTTTTTGTACCGCAAAAATCCGGGAACGGTAAAAATTGAAAGAATTTTAATTGCCGCTTCGCGTTTTTCGATCCCGGAGCCACGCGCGAACGGGCAAATTGCTTTCCATCGAACGTTAACTTGACAGAAACTGCGAGCGACTGTGACGCGATATTTCTTTTTTCTTCTTGAATTAAAAAAGAGTCGTGCGCGACTCCGCTAGCATTTTATTCTTGAAATTCCCTACGGTCTGATTACGATCATTTCCCGCTGCGCCCCTTTCTTCTTACTCCTCCTTTTTTTTTTTCTATTTATCGAACACACGTTCCCCGGGAACGGGGGATGGGTGTTTTGAATAAAACGGCCGAACTCGTGTCAGTATTATCTGGTTCCCTTCTGGAAGAACGCATGTCGAGACTTCCAGTCGGACAACTTTATCTCCCCGTTCGCTTATTAACTGCGATTTTCGCTAACCGTGTGTATGCTCAACTTCTACTTGTTGTAGAGATCGCGCATGTCAGGGAAGATAAAAACGTCATGCTCACTTTTGCTTGACTGGAAGACCGAATTAAACAGTTCGTATTACCAGAATTACGAATCCTTACACATAAATAATATAAAAACTCAAATTATTTTTGCAAGTTCTTGAATAAATCGCCTCAACAATTGATGCTCTCTTACTATGTTAATATAAAATACACATAACGATATAAATGCAAATCATAAATTACAAAACTGTAAAAATATTCTTGTACAAGTGTTTTTTTGTACGTACGTATAAATTTATTTAAAAGATGTTATTGCACGTGAAAGCGCTGGTGAGGCGCAACGGCCGTGGCTGACCCTAGTCATTTCATAGTTGGTAAAATACCCAATTTACCGTGAAAGTTTTAGCAACGTGGCAACAACTCAATTATTTTTGCCAGTCACCGGTGGCTAAGAGGTGTAAAAAGCCAACCATGAAACGTCTCCCGTCATATTTAATCCGTTTTCCCTTAGCCGAGAACCCGGCGACCCATTTCCCCTTTACGGTCTGCTGTTATTCGCGTTGTAAAAAGAAGAGGCTAATTTATAACTGGTTAATTAATAACTGGTAATTTTGAAACGAGCGTCCTCGGACGGCCAAGATAAAGCTCCCTCATTAAAATCTAGCAGATTTAAATAACTCCGCGAAGCCGATCAGAATTACCGGAAACGTTCCGCGTAGAAGTTCCGAATAAAATGAAACCCTGTCCAACTTATATTTGCTATTTCCTCATTTTATATAATCTTCATTAAGTTGGATCTTTCCGTCAAAGTAAGTGGCTCGATATTTTAATTGCAGTCGATTTATAACGAAGTTGAGGCATTATACCAGTGTGATAATTTCTTTAAATTTTTTTAAAGCTTATATTTTCAAGAATATCATAGTAGAATATTTTTCGTAGAGATTATAGAAATAATTCAATATAATTAATGTCAAACGACACCGAGCCGCGCAATGAACCGTGAAAACTCGAATCACATAAATTCTATGTAACGAGATAAACGCGAGATATCTCTTTATGTAGCAGATGAAAATTCCCCCGGTCCCGTTGAACAGGTGAAATCGTGTTGCCGGGAGATGGAAAAAAATGCCGGGATAATATCCGCTAAGCCGATAGGATTAATAAAACAGAGCGAATGCGGATGTTGGCGGCGAGCGTTTAACCGGATCCCCTTTGTTTAAAACGTGATTCATTTTCTATGGAATTTCATGCGGCCGCGGAGCATTACCGGGGCGGGCTGTATTATCGTGGGCGCGATTAGTATAATAATGTTGATCGCGTGGCAGCTGCACCGTGAGAATCAGGTATGTCAATCGGGTTAGACAGGCGAGGCCCGAAATTCAATATTTATGCTGGTGCAGAAACTCCACCGGTAATCAGACCGCCGAGTAATTGGTGACGTTGCTACTCAAAGTGAAGCTGCTGCTGCTGGGCGAAACACGCGCAGAGAGCCCCGCACCTCTGCTCTCCATTTTATACACTTACGCGCCCCCGTGCTCCTCAAAATTGCTTTTCAACAATTTTCCGTTCGGCTGCATATTAATTTCGCATCTTTTGACTTAAAGGAATTGAACACACCTACGAACACTGTAAACCAGGAAATGGCATCGGAACAAAGCAGTTTCAATGTACGCTGCGTTTGATCGCCGTCATTTAAACGAATTAATGTATCCATTATTTTATAATCAAACTAGTTTTGTTGGCCGAAATGAAATTAGCATTGTCCCGCTGGGTGATTAATTGTCCGCGCGCGATAATTTTCAAAGTACAAGGGGGAGAGCACTTTGCGCGGACGCGTGAATGTAATTCGGCTCGTGCACAGCCAGGAGTGTTAATTAACTGTCTATCTATCGTCCACTGCTAAGTGTTCTCAAGTGTGTATGATCACGAACGTATTATGACGTTACAATCAACGGCTGATTAATGTCACACCATAAATATTAATAATCCATTCACGTCCCGTGCGTGAAAGTCTGTCCCATTCGATTTGACGATCATTAACCGACGTAATGGACAAAAAAATGACCTATCATTATACACATTGTAATATATTTTGTAAAATATATTTATCTAATAATTCTCAGTAATTAATAATTAGAATAAGGATTGCACGCTGTTCTCAGCTTCCGATGCGCTGGTTCTACAGCGAAAACTATTCGGTAACGATCGGTCTGGTTGTTTTTTAGTTTTGGTCCGCCTACGTTCCATGCGGCGCGGCGCAGCTGAATGCAGTTCAACTTTCCTTGGAGCAGATCGACGTGATCCGCCGGCTCGCCGAGATGAATGCTCAACATTTAACTTTGGTTACCTCCGTCAAAGGTAAGCCGTCCCGATCTGAATTCGCGATCAGTTTTTAATTACAAACCGTTGGCTCGGAAAATCTAGCCATTGTTTCATTGAAAATCGGAGTTTTTCGATCGTGCCTTAATTCCATTTGGTTTACAAACGTAGCGCACCCGTTTATCCTCTTGCCGCGACGTTCATCCCTCTACGATTGACGAGAGATCTAAATGAATGAAATTGTCTCGCAGGAGCCAAAGGGAATAATTTCACTAATCCCCTCGATCATGCTCCATCATCGATTCAGTATTTCATATTAAACTATAATGGATAAGAGAGTGGATCTCATAATCAAACGGAATATGTGCAAGTTCGGATTGATTCATTATCAGTTTAATAATGCACTAATGAGAATTGGGAATTTTTAATTAACATTGCTGTTGTACGTACAGATATCGTATATTGACAGACAGTATAATGAGACGTACGAGATTGATATAAATAAAATAAAATTGTTACATTCGTTTGACAGTCGTTTCGGTACACCGAGTTGGCTGTTGCAATTTGTTTCTGTAATATTATGTCAAAAATTGAGATCTCGAGAGAGTAGGTGAACGAAACAGGAAGTAAAGCTTTGGGGAAGATTACAATACGGAACATCAAGGTGTACGTAATGGTTGCGGCAATATTTATCAGACGCGATTCCCCAAGGTTGCTGTAGAGATAAAAAATGCAGCTGGATACTGCCGAGAAGCAGGAAAAGGCCGAGACTTACGTTCTGGGAAAGAACAATGCATTACCACGGATTTCAAAGGAGTATAGCCTGCAATTTATAATTCTGCATTTCACAAAAGCCAAATGGTGAAATAAAGCAACGATGATACTTCTTCTGTCGTTGCTTATTACTTATTACCCTGTTATTTATTATTGCAATTACAAATTTAAAAGACTATAAAAATTTCTTCGTTGATAAAATTGTATTAAATCTTTTGCTGAACCACGAAAGNCGACGTTCATCCCTCTACGATTGACGAGAGATCTAAATGAATGAAATTGTCTCGCAGGAGCCAAAGGGAATAATTTCACTAATCCCCTCGATCATGCTCCATCATCGATTCAGTATTTCATATTAAACTATAATGGATAAGAGAGTGGATCTCATAATCAAACGGAATATGTGCAAGTTCGGATTGATTCATTATCAGTTTAATAATGCACTAATGAGAATTGGGAATTTTTAATTAACATTGCTGTTGTACGTACAGATATCGTATATTGACAGACAGTATAATGAGACGTACGAGATTGATATAAATAAAATAAAATTGTTACATTCGTTTGACAGTCGTTTCGGTACACCGAGTTGGCTGTTGCAATTTGTTTCTGTAATATTATGTCAAAAATTGAGATCTCGAGAGAGTAGGTGAACGAAACAGGAAGTAAAGCTTTGGGGAAGATTACAATACGGAACATCAAGGTGTACGTAATGGTTGCGGCAATATTTATCAGACGCGATTCCCCAAGGTTGCTGTAGAGATAAAAAATGCAGCTGGATACTGCCGAGAAGCAGGAAAAGGCCGAGACTTACGTTCTGGGAAAGAACAATGCATTACCACGGATTTCAAAGGAGTATAGCCTGCAATTTATAATTCTGCATTTCACAAAAGCCAAATGGTGAAATAAAGCAACGATGATACTTCTTCTGTCGTTGCTTATTACTTATTACCCTGTTATTTATTATTGCAATTACAAATTTAAAAGACTATAAAAATTTCTTCGTTGATAAAATTGTATTAAATCTTTTGCTGAACCACGAAAGGAGATTATTAAAATTAGATGCAATTTAATTCGATTTTCGTAGAAAATTTGCGAGTAACAAAATTAATAATTTAATGAGATCTGCGATAAGGGATGGGCAATAAACACTAACAAAGTAAATTTTCTATAGGATGTTGCTGCTTGTTCCACTGGTAATTAGATTGCTAGAATCGCGTACCAACTGCGAATAACAATGAATGCAACAGAAACGGCAGAGCCTGGCAGGAAGTTTGCTCTCGAGGAAACTCGTGGAGACAAAGGGGACCTAGTATTAATTGCTCGATTTCTCTGAAGCAGTATCATTCAAGAGGAAAGTAATTATTGGTTCTAACTTGATAACACCATTTCATGCTGTCGTAACTTCGCCGATGGCTGCGAAAAATGTTTGCTTATCGGCGGCTAGTTAATCGATAGAAATTGTCCTCGCGCTTCGCTGCCTCGCCGCGTGTTTTCGTTCGGTCAACGGGTAAAGTGGTACAATCAATTATCGCAGCCAAAACTCCTATTCAACCCTTGCCCTGCCATTTACCCCGAAAAAATTTTATGACTATAGCAAACGTTAAACATGATATTATAATCACGAGTCTAAGTAAAGGATTAAAAAACGTAGTTAAATTTTTGACTTAGACGACAAATGTCTTCGATGCGCAATGAAATAGAAAATGGTCGAGCACTTCCCACAAATGCAAAATTATTCTTTCGAGGAGTTCGAAAATTGTCGGAGCCGAACCCGAAGAAGGAAGATAAGGGCGAGAGACAAAAAGGAATAAGGGGGACGAAGGAGTCCATAACTCGTGACGGAGCTTGTAAAAGTTTTGGCGACAAGTAACCAGCGTCGGAAAGCTGTCAGCCATTTTCATAAGCTCAAGGAACTCCGACGACCAGGAAACCGAATCGAGGTCGCGAAAGGAACACCCGACACGACGGAAAGTTACGGAAAGAACTTTTCACTTGTCTTTTGAGCCTCTACATGCATTTCGTTGAACTCTTGCACGATGTCAAACAGCTCGACGCGGAAACCATTACCCGGAAAACGAAACGGGAATAACACCGAATTAAATAAAACTGGAAGCTCCGGCGGAGAACTCCTCGGCCTTAAAGCTGCGTGAAACTTATGCGTTTGAAATCACTCGGCTGTTTTTGACCTGACGAGCTTTACGGGCTCCTTTGTAGATAAGTATTAAAGTTACAATGAAACTGAATTTCCTGCGTGGTTTCTTAAATTATAATAAACAATCATATGTATAATAATGCATATAAGGAAATCTGATATCCAAGGATTTTTATATCTAAACTATGATTAATAAAAAAGGAAAACTATTTCCATATTTGGATTATGTATTGTAAATGGCGAATATATGAGAAATTATAGTTCGGCTTCTCTCTCTCTCAACTCGGTGCAACAAATATAAAGGAAAGATCGCGTTATGCACGCGCCGTTGCGGAAAAATGAGAGGAAGACACAAGGCAAGTGGAAGAGTCGAGCCAGCGCGGCGTGTGGTATAGTGAACGCCTCCTTGTTGTAAAACTTCTCACGACAAGTAACCCGCTCCAGAAAGCTGTCAGCCATTTTCATAAGCTCGAGAAACTCCGCCAAGTGGGAAACCGAAACGAGGTCGTGAAAGGAAAGGGCCAGTAGGTGGAAAAGGCACCGGCTCGCGCAGAAACCGGTGTTTGAGGTCTGCGNGATAATTTTCAAAGTACAAGGGGGAGAGCACTTTGCGCGGACGCGTGAATGTAATTCGGCTCGTGCACAGCCAGGAGTGTTAATTAACTGTCTATCTATCGTCCACTGCTAAGTGTTCTCAAGTGTGTATGATCACGAACGTATTATGACGTTACAATCAACGGCTGATTAATGTCACACCATAAATATTAATAATCCATTTACGTCCCGTGCGTGAAAGTCTGTCCCATTCGATTTGACGATCATTAACCGACGTAATGGACAAAAAAATGAACTATCATTATACACATTGTAATATATTTTGTATCTAATAATTCTCAGTAATTAATAACTAGAATAAGGATTGCACGCTGTTCTCAGCTTTCGATGCGCTGGTTCTACAGCGAAAACTATTCGGTAACGATCGGTCTGGTTGTTTTTTAGTTTTGGTCCGCCTACGTTCCATGCGGCGCGGCGCAGCTGAATGCAGTTCAACTTTCCTTGGAGCAGATCGACGTGATCCGCCGGCTCGCCGAGATGAATGCTCNTACGGTGCAATCTCCTTATTCCCGACTTCTTATAAATTTTTCTACGTAAATCTAATTCTTCTGGAAAATTGTAATTACGAGTATTTTCTTATATGTATAAATGGACTTAGGCCACTTTCAAAATAAACGTCTCACATATTCTCATTTGTATGATAAGACAGTTATTCTTCTTATTATAATTTCGTGTGCGTAGGTCTTATCGAGGCGCATCGAGAAGGCAAAATCGCGAGTCTTATAGGGGTCGAAGGTGGTCATTCCCTGGGGAATTCCTTGGGTGTTCTCAGGACATTTTACGGCCTGGGCGCGAGATACCTTACCCTAACGCATGCTTGCGATACTTCCTGGTGAGTACATACCAAACCACTTTTTGAGTCGTCAAAAATGTGGGTCTAAACTCATAAATAAAAAGTGAACAAAAGCGAAGTACGACAATTTCGCTGGTAACGAACGTGATACATAAATCAACCCAAATTTAAATGAAAACGTACAGACTCCAATTGGATGAGCTAAATTGGATTGTAAAATTATAGTAACATACTGCTTATATAACTAAATGTCGACGTTGACTACATGGATTTTTAATTATCTCGTTATTTTCTATGATTCTGGTTTGTTAATTAACTCATCGAAATATATTTAATATTCAGTGCGGCTCGCGTTGAATCGATATTTAGTCCAGAACCAAAACGTTCAACAATTTAATCACCGACCGACTTACGAACCCCGAAATGTTGCTATTGCAATCGCTGAATTATTTACTTTGGTCCATCACGCGTGTTTACATTATTAAAAATATGATGATTTGAAAATGATTTTCCATATTTATATTAAATGCCTAACGCTTAAGTTCTCGAGCGACGAAGGCTTGATTTCGGAATAAGAGGAGCGGTGGAAATTTTTGCATAAACATTGGCACTTAAAAAGTGGCGCATCGGCCCGATTTCGTATAAAGCATTCCGTGGCCGAGGGAGATTTCTCGGTTTCAATTAATCGGCCAACGAAACTTCCACCGTTTCGCTCTTTCACCGAGTAAGTAGAAGTAGGTACTTTTTATCCAGACCCGTTCCGTCCCGCTTTGTACCGTGATCCATCGCGGAAGAAAAACCTATCCCACGGCCGATCAGCCTGAAAGAGCTCGAAGCAATCTAAAACGTTGGCGCACAGAAAATTCCCTCCATCTCAGCGATTTCAGTACCCTGCCAAAACCTACACTTACGTCTTACGTTCGAAGAAATGAACGGCCAAAGAACTTTGTTTCGAAACGAAACGAAACGAAGGAACTTTTCTTCAATCCGACAATCGCGGCCAAGTCGATTCCCTACACCGATCCCGTTCCTCGTCACGGGATGAAAATTCGCCGAACCATTCGTTACGTCTCACAGACGAAAAGTCCGACGAAGCCCATTCGACTCGTCCCGATCGTAACGATTTTACGATCTGTCAAACAAACATGCCGAATCACGGGGAAAGAAAAAATACATAAAATTAGAGCAATTGAATATGGGATAAAAAGAAGGTGACTTGCTAATCTAAATTCACGGAGGGGTTCCGGGCTTTTCGTGGCGTGGTATGAATGGGCCGAGAAATTCGGCGAAAAAATCCGGGAATCACTGTACGTTCGATAACCAGTCTCTTTTACGAGAGGTTGATCTCTCGCGAGGAATTTTCTTTCACTACCCGTTGCATTGAGAAAGTTTCGTGCGGTTTCCTTTTCGCCCGCTATATTTCAACGGAATTCCCGAGATTCGCCGTACGGTTCAATCTACGGAAACCCGATCCGTAGCCCCGAAATCGCAGCGACTCGGACTTCCGGAGAAACATGGCACTGTCAGTGAAATAATGTCGAAACGCGGTGGAAATGTGAGTTCCTTGAGACAAGTTTTATGCGTCCCATGGCGGCACTACGCTCTGTACCGTGCCGTTGTAAACAGAGCTTTACTTTATGCATCTCTTCAATTCCGTCGGCTTCTAGCGCGGTAAACATCGGCGAGAAACGTCCTGAATCTTTATTTCAGCCAGTCGTATCGCAGCTTAGAAACGCGGGCAGTAATATTAAATTAAATAATAAATGAAATTACTCGATTTATTATTAAACCCATATATCCCCGGTGGAGACTGGCATGTAACTTTAATTTTCCAATAACTGAGAGTACTCAGTAATTTCTATGCCGGTCGAGTAAAAAATTCAATAAGCGTGAGCGTTACGGTCGCGGTGATTCGGCGGACCGAAATCTGGAATCGCGTCGGTCGGTAGGAAACGGGGGAATAACAAATTCTTTTCAGATATCAGATACGACGCCATTAAGCATCAATTTTACAGAGAACACTCCTTCCGCAGCGGTTCGCGGGGAGCCCGGGAGCCTTAAAGCGCGTCCGCAACACGACCTACATACTTTCCGCATCGAAAGCTCGCCATTAAATCGGAATAATTCCATGAACACCGTCACAAAGCCGGAATTTATACTCCCGGGAGTTTCCGCGAGGGATGACCCCGGCGCGGCGCGCCTCGCCGTATCCGTCCGATGCGATCGTGAATACGAACGTATACGACACGGTGTATGGCAGACATCGTTGCCCGTAACTAACGTTCCCAGTCCAAAGTATCAGACGACAATGGCCGTCGACCCGATTCAGCCCGCTTTTCAATCCTTGCCTACTTTGTGCGTCCCTCGACGCCGCACCTAGCGCGGCCCGTAAATAAGAGACCTGAGTCACGCTGTCCTCGAACAAATCCCTCTTTCGATGCTACATATTCGTCTTTTCAACCCTCTCGCCTAATACGCCTCAGCCTCCCGCCAAGCGAGGTGTCGCCGAATAAGGAAAAGTAAATACACACCCGCGCGTAATGGAATTCAGATCGTACGACAAATTTCGGAGCGACCCTATGAATTTTGAGTAAATTTATATTTCCTAATTCTTCTTTGGAATATGGTGACTCTCATAAGTATTTGGAAGCTTGCGTGGCTATAAAAAAGTACAGAATTTTATTCAATTTCGTGTACCTTGTATTGCACTAACTAGGAAGTTGGCCAGTATTTCATTAATTATCTTCTCAATGGCAATAATAAATAATTATATAGTGTCATCCAAGTATCCTGTGTTTCACTAGTCTTGGCATTTTGAATCTTTTTTTATTTGACCATCAATAAAATTCCACACCATTTTCTAAAGTTCCCATAAATTCTTTTATATTTTATACAGAGGAAACAAAAATATGACGTAAACAGCCCAATAAATTTAAATAAATCGATAATACTAAAATTATCACCAATGCTATTACATACATGTTCATAAGTAACAAAATTTGGCAATAAATATTGTTTAACAATAATGATCCTGATCATATACCATCAATAATAATAAATATCTTCATACTTCTGAGAGGCACATGTATAAACGTCTTCTGATTGTTGAAAAAGAAAAAATTAAGAGTTATTCATTATCGATTATTGATTATCATCCGTTATCGCGGCAATACCGAGTCACATTAGGAAAGGTGTTCCGTAGGCATAACGTCAATTTCTAACCGGCGTTCTCTATCTGGCCGGCCTATTTCTCGCGCCCCCTTTGTCTCCGTTCCCGGCTGTTCCTCGTAGGAACGGGGAATTGCCGAGACGATTGGATTTTCCGTAGTTCTCGATGACGACGAGCTGTCGACCTTTCTCCGAAAACGTACCGCTGGAAACGTTTCCGCGACGACGCGACGCGACGGTACAGCAGTACCGTTGGTGGGAATCGGCGGAAGAAGAAAGATTACTGACTTTTCCCCGAATTAAATTTTCCACGTTTTCGCGAATCGATGTCGATCTTTCGGCGCCCTCGCCCCCCGCGCCGCGACCACCCGCCCACCGGAACCGTCCCAGCGCGCGTTCCGGAATCGCTTCTCACCGGTGACAAATTATTTCTCGATTCTTAAACCGATCCGGAAAATTGCACCCTCCCTCCCCTTCGGCCAGATTAAATTTTACCCGCGGGGAAACAAGAAGCGAACCTCGCCCAAGTACCTTCCCGATATCACCCGATTCCACTTCACGGCGAATGGATAATCATTTTTCGAACATTAGACTCAGAAAATTGAATCACAATCGTCAGTAACTGATCGAGAACCTTCGAACACCGATGTTATTGAATTACCTTAAATTTAGTAGAACATGATATGGGTAACAATTCCACGAAAGCGGATTAAGTAGTACAACTAAACGATATATCAGACATCGTGAATAACGTTATCAATTTTAATAGGATTCAAATAACAATATGGGGTTTTAAATGTTGAGCACGATATTCACTGAATACAACCATTTACAACTTAATCTCTTCAACAATTTTCCAATCCGATAACCTCTGATAACAATAAAGACGAGTATGTTTGTACGAAGTTTAGTAGAGACTTATTCGAAACAAACATTATCAACGTTTATTTCTGAAAAGGAAACTTCCGCCGCGAGGTTTTAGTATCGTCCGGTTTGTCAAAGGGTATAACGTCGGATTTATGGATGTCTGGATGTATAAGTATAAAGGGGAGACTCGACAGTGGCGAGAAATCGCGATTGCACACGTGAAAAATGTTATCGGCGCTTTCCGAGTGAAGAAAAACGAAAGCCCCGTGTATTGAAAAATTATTGAATTTTCCGGCAGTTTTACGCGGCGAGGAGAAAAGAGTTCTAACAGACATTTTCTTGGCAGGGCAGTCTGTTCTGTTGGCGAGACGAACAGTACCCAGGACTCAACGCCAGGCCTCAGCGAGTTTGGAAAGGTGAGTTGAGATAAATTAATCACAAGTACGATAACAATAAGCTACATACGGAATTTAGAGTAAAAGTCTGTACCACCGATTTTCATCGTGAAATATAAATTCTGTTTTCATTTTTAATTAACGTATTTTTATAAAGCCTGGGAGAGCGTGTACAAAAACATTCTGAATCACTTTTGTGAAGAGCCTACTTTAAATGTATTTTCCATTGAAATAAACGTGAATAGGACGCGACCTGGTCGAATTCCGTAAACAATTACGTGGAACAATTAAAGCGAATTAACCGAATATAAATTGAGAGGGTATTATACAAAACAAGCTATTGTAATTAAAATGGTTCCGTGAAAAAGAAAAACGTATTCTGCACATCTTAAATGAATGCCTCGCCGGATATTTCCTGCGTATTGAAAACGGTCGGTCGAGATATTAAAGAACGATCGTTTTCTGCGGTAAACGCTATATTTATAAGTAACCGTAGCACTCTCCCTGACTCTATCTCTCTCTCTCTCTCTCTCTCTCTCTCTCGTTCTCTCTCTCGTTCTCTCTCTCTTGCCAACGAACGGAGCTAAATAATAATCAATGGAAAGCAATCAATGACGACGCGCGCTCTATTTACGCGACGCTTCTTCATTCTTTGGGAAGTTATGAGTGTGACCCAGATCCTATTCAAGCTCCGCGGTTCGAAGTTTCGCGCGCTAAAACAGAATCGAACGAATTTTCTGGTAGAAATTTCTGGCATTCGTTACACGGCGCTATACCCGATGGTACGGAGAAAGGGAGGCAAAAAAATTACAGGTGAATCTTTTTTTCGTAACAAGAATGAAGCTTTTTTTTATTCGATCTCGCGGAATTTGTAGTCTCTCGGTAGTTCGCATCGCGCGATAAAAAAAAACCAGGGGAGGACGAGGAAAGGTGATACAGGGCGAGAGAGGGAGACAGAGAGAGGAAAGAATTGCAAGTAGAGAAGATGCAAACGAGGACGTAAATCAAATAAGCTATCTCTACTATCTTTCCCACCATCCACCGTTTCTCTCTACTTGCATCCGCTCTTCTGCCCTTTGCCTCTTCGTTTCTTCCCTTCGTTCTCATTTACAGTACTACGCAAAAATTTTAGACCGTACAACACTGTATTTGTAATTGTACACAAAAATCTCTTCTAAATAATATCGAAAACAAATTGAAACATTTACTTTACGATAAAAGTACAAATATAAATTGTACAAAATTCTAAATTCTATATCAATTTGGTCTACATTTTTGATCAATTAAAATAATTAATATTAATCATCTCTATGCTTTAATTATTTGAGGGAAAAAAACGTGATATTCTGAAAAACTTTTGCATAGTATTGTACCCGCGGAGCAACCCCTTTAACTCTGCCTATATTGTGTTTGTGTGCAAGCACGAGACCACCATTGCCAGACACGGCTCGATTGTTCAAGCACACCGGGGCGACTATATCGAATACAACGTCGGAACAAAATCGTTATTGCGGAGGGGGCACACGGCAACGCTGCCAGACGATTTACTATAAAATTCCACTAATCTGAGGATTTCAAAGCTATTCCGTGGTTGTCTTATTCCATTCCCTCTGCACAACCCGCTCCGCAATACTACAGCGCGGAACGCTGTTACGATATGGACTGAAAATAATTTTCTGATGTAACCCGAATCCCCGAAAGATTCTCTTCCCTGTTGTTTCCTTCCCGATATTGAATTCGAGTGGCTTTCAATAGCGCTATATGACATTGCGTAAGCCCGCGGACAACAACGCGAACAAATCGCGACGCTCACGTTTCGTTCTGCCAAAAATAAATGTACCAATATACAATTTCCGAGATGATATTAAAAAAAAGAACACGAAGATGAAAGACATTTTTGTAAAAATATAAAATCTCTAAGCAAAACACTAGCGAACAATGTCAGTCGATNAATAAATGTACCAATATACAATTTCCGAGATGATATTAAAAAAAAGAACACGAAGATGAAAGATATTTTTGTAAAAATATAAAATCTCTAAGCAAAACACTAGCGAACAATGTCAGTCGATTCGCGATATTCGAGCCGAGAGAAAAATCGAAAACGTAGAGATACTGGTTTCCATACTGCGTTTGAAAAATGATCCTCAGTCCATGTAAACCTGGAGACATAAAAAAAAGAGCAAGTGCGAAAGGTCCTGCGGTCGCTTTCATATTTATCCCTCTGAGCTGCACAGCTTTCGCGCGAAGCCTTTCTCTTATTTAAATTCGAAACTATATCCTCCACCCGTGGCCGACCAGGAGATATATTTCACGAAGTGGTTTCATTCGATGTGCATATGCTTGCATTCTGTATAGAATATTTTCCCTGTTCCCTTCCTATCTTATCCTTCGATTGTACTGAATGCTACTGCATTTTCTATCTACTTGTTTCTTTATGTAATGCTCGTGTTCATAAATCTGTACAAAGGGAGAACAAATATGAAAATAATCAAATGTGCAATATCTGTCATCTTCAAAATTCATTTTTATTTCTATTGAAGGAAGCTGCTTGATTTAATAAATTATTATATAAAGTAACAATCTGCTAGGGCCTTTGATAAGAACCAGAAAGTACATTTCCAAATTGAAGTTCACCGAATTGAAAATCGATTTTTCCGAAACGGGGTTTACTCCTTTCTTTACCTAATACATATTAAATATTCTGCACGGGCGGTCGAAAACGAGTGGCTGCATAGAAAGCCAGCTTAAATCGATGGAAACACCTCGTCCCCGTTGTCTCTACAAAATCGCGCGTGCCGAAAAAAAACGAGCATCACTGACTTCTCGTTAGAGCTAGGGTGCGCTCAAAAAAAACACACACACACGCGTGCACACATAGACGTAGACACGGTGCCCATTGTGTTCCTTCTTTTCCTTTCTCTCGTATCGACGTCCATGCTCTATGCATCGTTGCTTTTTTCTACTATTTTCGCCTGATAGAAGAGGCGCCTTGCTTACGCCATCGACTAATGTTCGCTAGTCGAAATACCGACGTTTCCCTCGTTCCGATATTTTTCACCTCTACCCTGTTTCCTACTTTCCCTGCTCTGATTTCGTTCCTTCGATTAACGTGATTTTATCCCCTGGAATTTTACTAGCGTATCTAAGAATCTCTTTCTCTTCAACAAATGCTCTTTTTATATTATCGTATAAAATTATGCTGCTTCCCATGCGGAAGGGAGATCCAGACTTTTGACCGATGGCGTAATATTCTAGCTCGCGCATTAACGGAAGTTAGGATCATCTTTCTTAATCAACGGCCTGTGAAATTGCACCGAAAAAATTAAGGATATCTTCGCTAGACCGGGCACACGTACAACCCTCCGGCGTTTTAGAGCAGTTACCTCCGGGTAGCACCACTTCTAATTGCGTGAAATTACTAAGTCCCCATAAACTTTCAGAAGTCTTAAGCCACTGAAGTAAGGAAGCTAAGAATTTTCATTCTGATAGCGCCCCGGGCTAATCGTACAATTTCTGAATTATTCAATGACGATAAGAAATATTCGATTAATTACGAGAGAAACTGTTCAAGGAAGTTGTATATATTTACATTTTCGAGGTCACTGATTCTGAATACGGCTTCGAATTTGTAAAATTAATTTGTTTAAACAATTATCTTTGTACGACCGAATATTAAGCTCATTATGGCCTGGATTAGGTTAAAGAGGTAGTTATATTAGTTATATGCCTAAAAAGGTAGATTTTCTTAAATAAAAAAAAGAGATTGCAAACCCTACGGTTCAATTTGATACCTTTATTCCTTCGCAAGGAACATTTTCCAATTTGTTTCATTGCAACATAATAATTGGAATCTGATAATAAATTAAAAAAATTTTCAAGGGAGGTGTTCATCCCCTAAATATGAAATTGAGCAAATCAGAAAAAATACTTATCTCTTATTTCTTGTTCTAAAACATAGTAAAAAATCATTGAATTCGGAGTGTTCGACCTCAGGTAATTCCCCTGTTAGACATTTTTACCCCATGTTAGAAAGAAATAGTTAATTCAGAGTAGAAAATGCCGGGAAGTAATGCAAGAAAGTCTCTCGTTTGCCCGGAACGATTCATAAACGGTTAAGTCCTGCGAGCCAACCGGGACGAAGGAAGAGAGGAAAAAATTGGTAGCACGGTCAATTTCGCAGTCCGTGTGTGTTTCGTTCTATTAATTAAAGAAGCCCGTGCTCCCGGGTACGTATGTACGTACATCCCGGGAGTGTACACACGGAGCCATTCGTTATGGCTGTTAATTTCTGTAATGCCCGCGGGCAGGGGGCGAATGTAAAACAGGTACACGTGTCCGTCGCGTCACCGTCGCAACGAAATTCGAGTCGGGTAGCTGGCGTTCGCGTACGAATAAAGTTACCGGCAAACTGTAAAATCACGTAATCTCTTTGGCGGCGGTATGAAAATTTGCATTCTAACCGTGCGCGTTCGCGAAATTACACGCGGTTCAATCAAATTCGCGTATGAAAACCGGGCCATCCCCTTGTGTATCGATCCCCCTCCCGGTACGTGACAATTATTTATCGTGTCCGTGCGCCGCGTTCGATGACCGACGGGATTATTTATTCCGCCCGAAGGCAAGAATCAAATTAGCGACGCGTGGAACGATACGTTCTTGAAATTGTCCCACGTCGCGTCGGCCGGCACGCGCATTTAATTACCGTTGATTGATATAATTCCCTTTGTAGCATTGTTTCAATGGCCATTGAATATTCAACCATTTCTCCTTTCGGCTTACGCAGAAGTTTGTCAACGTTATTCATAGGCCGCGGCGGGGAGGAGCGGCCTCGGCGGAAAATTTTATTCACACGGAGGTTCAAGAGGGGTTTTAAAGAGTCGAGAGGTGCTCAGGGAAGATGCATATTATTTCTTATTATTTTTCAGGCAGTTGTCAGGGAACTAAACAGACTGGGAATGCTAGTGGACCTCTCTCATGTCTCGACAAGGACCATGAGGGCTGCCTTGCAGACGACGAGGGCACCGGTGATTTTCTCTCACAGCGCTGCCAGGGCACTCTGCAATTCCACTAGAAACGTGCCAGACGACGTGCTTAGAAATCTGGTGAGTTTCCAGCGCGGCCGCAGAGCGACGCGGAAAAATTAGGAGCATGCAAATGCGATAGGATAGCGCGGCAGGGTTAAGCCAATTTCGATACTCGATCGTTCGTGCACTTCCCTTTCCGCGAATTGAACATCCGCGCCGGAAGCCTGTTATTTTTGTTACATTCAATTCTTTTTGACCGGAGCTCGAGAGAGCGTATAGCGCGCGGTCCTTGAATACCAAATTCGCCAGAGAAATATATAGAAAACAAAACGAACACCGCCATATATATAGAAATGTTTTTCACTTCGACGTCCAAGTGTTTTATCGACCACAAAAATCTTCCGTTCTTCTTCGCGTTGAAGCACCGCTCGGTTAAAAGTAACTGAATAAACGCGGCGGCCATTTCCGCTGGCAAACGAAAAGAGAAACACGGGTATCTCAATTAGCAAATGAACTAAGCATGAAAGGACGACCCGGGAGGGCTTTAAAAGAAAGGACAAAAAGGGAGCGTCGCGAAAAAAAGCTACATATGCATCGGGCCAGGGATACGAACGCCGGCTGGATAAAAAAGCGGAGAATGGAAATCCTAAGATATGCCGCGAGCCCCGAGGAGACAAATGGACGGGGAACGTAGGAATTAAAGCGAAAGAGAAACGAAATCGACGCGCACGGTTCGCAGGTTCGCCCGTGGGCCGCGACGAGCTGCAGGAGAGTGCATCTGTCTAGAGTGCACTCGACGAGGGCACGTGGAGTTGATGCAATGAACACGAGCCCCGGCGTGTCGCCTACCTCCAGGGTTCGACCGGCAACAGAAAATTTCTAAAATCTACGGAAGAATAAAAAGAATGTTTCCCACCGTTCAGTTTTGTTCCGTCGCGAGATATGACTCGCGCGATTAACGCCGCGCGCTTTGTATTTACACCGGTCCACGTTAACTTCCTGCGCATACAATAGGGAACGAAGTGTACGGCAGCGAGCGTAAAAATTCTAGTTTTACGATCACGAGTTTTTGTACGTACGTACGTCTCGTGATGGCGGTTCGCGCGGGCATTTTACCGGGACGAATGAATTTGTTCGGAACAAAGTCGTATAATAACGGGAAATACAGTCGCCGATGTTTTTTCTTGCTCTTGATTACCGGGCATACATTACGCCGGGGAACACGGCCCCGTGTATAATTCTGAAAAATATCATTTCACGTTACGGCTGCCATTTTTATACGTTAAACGTAATAACGAAATTCTGTTCGAGGGAAAAAACGAACGACGGATTAAAAAAGAAATATTCCGCGTTTTATTAAAGCTTGACCGCTTATTTCAGAGACGTCACATGGTTTCATATTACGCCACCGAATTTATCGCCCCTTGTTCAAGTTTTTCCTCCCGGGGGCGGTAATCACCCATCAATTCTCTGTTTTTCAACCCTTGCATGTATCAATATTTGAAAGTCAGCGGCGATTAATCCCCGGCGAAGACACCCGCGGAAAGGAGAACGGCGGCCAGGAAATAATTCACTTCGGGCGCAAACACAGCTGCAGATAAAATTGTTAGTATGCATTTATGATGTAATCCATGCTTAACCCACTACCTATACACCGACGTGCAGCTTTTTGGGTCGCTCGATAAATTTTAATGTTTTAGTTGCCGTTCCCCGGCCACCGCATTGAAAATTGTTAGAACGGCATCGCCTTTAATCCCATTTCGGACGCCGCCGTTGTATGTACACCGAACATTCCATCTTGTTCAATCATAAGTTACGAGTCGTACAAAAAAATGCACTCACAATCAGATCGGATAAATTCGATCGGGCCGTCGCACAGGCCAACTATTTTATGTACGGAGTAACATTCCAAACAAAGTTGCCGCCCTGATTCTCTGATTAATCAAACGGCATGCATAATATCGCGCGCTCTATCGGTCTACGATTTGCGAAAGAGTTCGCATAAACAGGGAGGTGTTTGATTGTCCCGTCTTTTAGCGACTGGAGGCCCGTGAACGTCGGCCAACGAAAAGATTATTTGGTTTTAGGTCAGCAAACAGGCGGCTGGAACCAGGTCGGCCGTTTGAAAAAGTTCAGGGTTGACCCGGGCTAGCCTCGTTGCAGAATTTGATGAAAACACGTTACACGCGCGTGGCTCCTCTGTTCTCCTTTCCTCCGCACTTAACTAAAATTCAAAACCGGTCGAGCCGTTCGTTGGCACGTCGACCGAACGAACGAACGGCGACGAAGAAACGGGCGCGACCGGGTTGAATGTGTTAAGGTTCGCGCGAAACGAGAAAGAAAGGGGGCCGCGCGTGAAAAACGAGGAAAAATTCGGAACGAGTTCGAAGCGACTGGTAAGAGGATATATTCAGCGGGAAAAAGGGTGGATACGTGTTGAACGCGCGGGATTCGCGCTCGCGGAAAAATCACGCGCGAGGATGCTCCGGCGAAATAATATACGGGCCGGGTCAATGAGGCTAACAAAAAATAGTTCTGCAGAGGATTCTGTAGGATTAAATTGGGATTACAATAGGCGAGGCTGCATGATTTATGTGACGGCCGACTCGCACGGCCAATGAGAATGAACAATCTGCTTTTAAAACGTTCCCGTGCACCATAAACACTTGGGAAAACAATTATCTAAATATTTACGAGCCTCCGAGCGTTAAACTTTCCTCCCCGGCGCGGGCCCCCGCCGCCGTAACAAGTTCAAAAGTCCAAGGAATAAATCACGAAATGTAAGTCGGACGGAATGGGCGGCAGGATTACTTTCGCGCCGGACACGCCGTAATTTGCCCGTCCGCACCTATTCAATTCGAAATCAACAACCGGCCATCTGCCGAAGCTAAGTCCGGTGTGCGTAGCCCGATTAAAATTTAATCCTGTTGGTGCCCGGCGCCTGCCAATCACCGACACCGGAATGACAATTAACTTCCATCGATGCTCGAAGTTAATCTACGGGATTAAATTCGAGGCAAACAATGCCTAAGTCGGCCCCCCGACTCCATTACGCCGTGCGTTCGTGACCACGAATGATAATATTGATCGCTGTGGAAGTCTATCAGACGCGAAATTTTATTTGACAAATACAAATGAACGTAATTAAACGGAGAGGTGTTTGATTAATATTTGGAGATTTCGTGAAGATCGCGATCTTCACGGAAGGTGTACCTTATTTGCTTCGTGCCGGCACAATCAATACCAGCTCGATCATGACGAAGCAACAAGGGGATGAGTTACACCAATCAGAAGGCGAACGATGGCCTGTCTGGTAACATGTTATTAGCTGTGCCACACCGCTGCCCCAATTAACGGCGGCTACCTCATAGTTTAAGTCAGGTCAGGTATCGAGTAGACGGTGGGCCATTGTCTCCTCTCGATTGGCACATTCAGTAATTCTCGATACGAAAGAAGGGTAAAGCTCTAACCGAATGAAACTCGATAGCTCCAAGTATTTACTACACTACAGCTAATCTAAACGGATAAAGATCATCCTACGTGCTCCAGCATTTTTTCTATTGGAAATTGCAGGATCTATCAATGATTGCGAAGAATTTTTAACTCAAACCGTCTGATTAAAGCACAGATAAAAACCTGATAAGATGAAATCTGACAAGATATGATAAAAAATGTATTTCATATTTATTGGATTACTGCGAAATCTTGAATGAATAATAACAACTCGCAGAGGGATTTCGGGCGCTGTCCAGACACGGTGAACATTGAATGTTTCATGGGTTTCCGAATCCAGTTGTTCAGAAATCCAAGCGCGCGAGAAATATGATTTATAGCAGTTCGCGATATTAAAATTTCAACGCAGCACGGACCGCACACCGCGGGAGTTAAATTGCATTCCCTCGCAGTAACTTTACGAATTCTTCGAATTTTATTGGCGAACGCTTTAAGATCTGGCTGGCTAGGAGAGCGTATGGAGAAGTTCCCATCATGATCTTGATTCGAGCAGTAAATCTTTGAATTTCATCATTTTTCCCCGATTATAATGAATTTTCGTGCTGTGTACGTATATAAAGTACTATGGAACAGATTATATCCCTCTTCAAATATTCTGCCCAAGTTCTTTGATCATTTATTAAGTTTTGTTAAACTATCATAAAGAATTGTTTCCATTGTGAGAGGAAATACCGAAGACAATTCTTGAATTATTATTTTTATACGTATCTGGCTATACGAGAATACTTTTCTAAGATTGAATCATTAAGTAGGAAATAAAACGTCTGCGAAACAAGCGAGCACATAAAGCTGGCACGAAATAACTGTCGATTTCCTAGCTGCTTCAATATCAAATGAAAGGAAGCGGCAAACGCGAGGGAACTGCAGATATTCCATTTACCAACGCCATAAGGATATAAACGTAAAAACAAGTGGAAACAGATGATTCTGATGGCATAGGAGTCGTTTCCGCTTGTCTTTCGAAAAACGACTCGGAACGAAATCAATAAAGGAAGCCACGAAACGCGCCCAGTGATTTTACCAACCGACCCGTCCGACTCATCGAATTTCAAAGCACGTCTCCCAATCGCATATACATCTATGTACATTTAACAAGAAGCTGCTTTGAAAAACTGTAACATTCGATATCATTTTACGAGATTAATCTTATATCTATGAAACATAGAAGGAACAAGATCCTGGGATTCGTCAAATTCCACAAATTTCATTATGCAAATTTCTTCGAATTATTCGAAAAATCGAAACATACCGTGAAGCATTCCAGGCGAGAATGTGCAATATATATTTTGTTAATGAATTTGGTATTCAAATGATCGTGTGCGTAATACCAATGAATTATTTTTAAGAAATTTGAAGATCTTTCTTAATGTTCGATCGAAAAATGTTTAAAAATTAACACTTGTTTGTTCGTAGGCTAAAAACGGCGGCGTGGCAATGATTCCGTTTTATACATACTTCATAACGTGCAACAGTACAGCCACCATAAAAGACGTTATTGGTACGTAAAACACCATCGCCCACGCGTTATTACGTTACTGTTAACAGCAGAACCTTGCTCGGTTTATTCAGTAGGNACCCGGGAGGGCTTTAAAAGAAAGGACAAAAAGGGAGCGTCGCGAAAAAAGCTGCATATGCATCGGGCCAGGGATACGAACGCCGCCGGCTGGATAAAAAAGCGGAGAATGGAAATCCTAAGATATGCCGCGNCTGAAACGTAAGCGCCCGCTTCGACAATCCACGTATTTCCAATTTCATTATTTTGACGAATCATTTATCCAACGTTCGCCGATTCTCGAGATGAATATTTATAAATGGCGCTGATTAAAATTCAACTCCGAGCGCGTGAATTTATTCACAAAATGTAAAATAACTTTGAAAATTCTCCGCCAAATTTCGCCGCGCTTCCAGTCGAATATAACAGAATTGTTAATTACACAGCTTGAACCAATAAGAAGTATCAATTCTAACAACTAATTATTAACTATATTTTATTAAAAGGAACCCTCTGCGTGTTTACGATAAGGCAGTGCTCATTATGAAGCAGAAATGTATTTCCCAAAGTAAAAATACGAGATAATTTGAAATATTCACGCTGCGACGGTTCACCTTATAATATGTAGGCCTCGTTTACATCGGACGCCNAATTCTAACAACTAATTATTAACTATATTTTATTAAAAGAAACCCTCTGCGTGTTTACAATAAAGCAGTTCTCATTATGAAGCAGAAATGTATTTCCCAAAGTAAAAATACGAGATAATTTGAAATATTCACGCTGCGACGGTTCACCTCATAATATGTAGGCCTCGTTTACATCGGACGCTTCTTTCACCGACGAACGCAATTTAATACCGTAACGATCTCCGTACTTATCCGCGGAACGGGTTCGTATTTGAGCGCAATGATTCGTTCCTTGTTCGATCGCGCCCGCGTCAATTAACCGGGAAATTGATTAACAAGCGAGCTGGGACTAATTAACAATCGAACACGGGAACGCATTTTATTCAGAATGAAATGGTAATGAGGGGTGGGGCGCGCGCGTGTTGAAAATAATAAAATCAACATTTGGGACGAGCGCGGGGCGCGCGGGCCGGAGTTTATTAAGAGACTGGGTGCTGTTTCAGCGCACATCAATCACATTCGGAAGGTGGCGGGGATCGATCACGTCGGAATAGGAGCTGGCTTCGACGGGATAAATTTGTAATTATCTTTCGAGTATCACACTCCCTACGCCGACGCGCATTCAGAGAATAATTATCATCGATGCCCGGCTCAATGAAGCAATTACAGTTTGCGTTCATGTTTAAGCGGAATCCGCCGGCGATTCACGGGCCACGCACAATGACACACTTAGGCGAACGCGTAAATCGTAAAATTGCTTCCATTGATACCGGGGCCCGGCATAGAACAAATTACATTTCATTGTTTGCTCGTACGTTCTCTGAATGGCGGCGGATCATTACGAATCAATACCGCTATTACCGATGCACTTTTCAGCACTCCCACCGGGCTGGAGGATGTTTCGAGGTATCCGCAGCTGTTGGCCACTCTGCTCGAGGATCCGACTTGGACCGAGGAAGACATTAAGAAATTAGCTGGCCTCAATCTGTTGAGGGTGTTCGCGAAAGTCGAGCAGGTGAGCTACGGTTACTGTTATGTACGGCTTCGGTTAATTAATTGCCTGCAAACGGTCTTCAGTTAATTGCAGTCGTGTAAACGTATCCGACTGCCCGTCGGATTCAGATCTGAAAAATGTATGTTCTACGATGCACGTTTGATTCGGTCGGTAAAAGGAGATTGGTCGAATTTCAGGTGCGCGACGAGTGGCACAGAGCGGCAGTCTTGCCGGTGGAAAAGATCAGTCCGCCCGACAATTCTGCCTGCGTCTACGGAGCGTCTTGATCTTCTCTGAGGACATTCACAGCAGGATTCCTCGATTTTCTACGATCGCCGAAGATTCGACACGTCTCATGGAACTATAGGGCCCTGTAAACGTGCGGACTGGATTCAGCCGAGAAAGAGAGAGAGAGAGAGATCGCTTACCCCTGACAACATCTTTTCGAGTTCTCCCGGGTAAAGCACGATCACGCCTTATGAGAAGATGAAAAATTGAGCGAGAACGTACGATCCACACATCTGCGAGAACTGATAAGGCCGGGGGCCCGTGTGTGCCGAACGATCATCTTCAGGACAAGTTCAATTTCCTTCGCCACTCTTTCGTCTCCCCCGCGAAACCTCATGAATTTTCCGACCGCGCTTTCTTGCGTTTGCCGATTCTTACGGCGTCCTACTACCCCGCGCTGCCATTCAGAACAGACACACGCGTGCCAGTCAACGCCAATTAATTTGCTGCTATTTCAACAGCTGGATACGTCCGTCCATATTTTGTAGCAACGGTAGAATCATTGAATACTGTTTTCTTTCTTTAATAATGCAATTTTCATTCTATTGATTGACCCCATCTTTCTGCCAACGAGGTTTAGTTGCGAATCTCTCGCGGAACTCGAAATGTACGGGAACACGAACGTTTAGTTGAGATTTATATTCGCTTGTATATTAAATACATAGAAATCTGAACTCGTTTTGAAGATCCATAGATGAATATTCGTAAACGTAAGAAAAAGCGTTCCTGAATGACTAACTTATAATGATGCGGACAATCGAGGCGGCCGAGAATGCTTGCTGAAGAGAGTTTATTTCGGGCGAGAGGATATCCGTAAACGAGAACGTTAACCCGATACAATCCTGGCGGAGAACAACACTTTTTCGATACTTCTACCTTGGATTAATTATGTAAGATCGAAAGCGATCGATGCTAGGTAGCACGCGTTCAAATGTTAATCAGAGTCAGCGATTTATTAATTACCACGTTATATTTTGTCATTTTCAACTGCATGAGTTGTCGAAATAGTGGAACAAGTTAACGGAAGCTAATTACTATAAGATAGATGAGTTTCTCAATTAGAAGCTTCCTCCACGATTAGGTTTCTCTTAGTACAGATAATATCTCGTTATTCCTACTTTTATATTACTTAATTAAGATTGTGTCCTGCGATCATTTGAATGCTTGCTCCGAGACAGTGTCGAATTAACAAGTGCGCTTAAGACCAAGGAATTAAACTAAAACAACAAAAAAAGAGAAAAAACTAGGGAACTATCGAGAAATGAAATTTTTGTATTGATTAGAGATTTTCAAAACTGAAACCATACATGCACAAGTCAGTGTTTGCTTGCGTTCGATTGTTTCGAGCTGTTTAGAGTTTCTATACTCGCCGTCCTGAGAGAGTAGGACTGGCGACAGTTCAGTTTTTTATCATTCTGCGCATTCCCCTCCCGTTTACCACTTTCCAATGCAATCCCATTCGTTGCCGATAGTGACTCTTGTTTATCCGTGTTATCTTGTGTATACTAAGGCCGTCTGAGTGAGACCTGAGACGTTCGCTGCGATCCCCACCATTTTTCAAGCTGCGCGAAACGGTCCTACTCTCCCGGGACGGCAACTATACATTTGCAGACGACAGGATTTTATCGTAATGCGCGCGTAGAGCTTACCGCCAAGACCATTAAGAATAAAGACTTTCGTCACCTATCGACTGATTCCGAGATCCTTGATACTGTTCTTATAGCGTTTATTATAACGAGGCTTCTATTGTATACGCATGCATGACGCAATTATTTCACGCCACGGCTTGTTCATTTCTAAGCGAGACACCTTATTAGGACTGCGTATTTCCGGATACATTTGATAACGCTCGAATATCTAATTGTCAATCAAACTGCGATTATTTAAAAAATGATGAGTGGAGAAAATCGAATGAAATTTATTGTAGGAAAAAGCATTAAAACTTNCTGCGTATTTCCGGATACATTTGATAACGCTGGAATATCTAATTGTCAATCAAACTGCGATTATTTTAAAAATGACGAGTGGAGAAAATCGAATGAAATTTGTTGTAGGAAAAAGCATTAAAACTGGCTCATTTTCATTCAATAGGCGAAGAGTTCTAAGCGTGTTTAAAAATGGATATTCGATTGTTATCAAATTTATGGCGCAAGCAATCAGTGAAAATCCGGATAAAATTGGCAGGTCTATTTATTGCGCTCACCAACGTTGAACACTGCCAAGCCACTTTATACTGGATCGTTACGACACGGGAAACTTGTAATTGCCAAAATCCCTTTTCGATATAGTAGTCGAGACGTAGCAATAAACTTTTTAGTCGATAAACCAATAAAAGTGAAAAAAAAAAAGAGAAAAACGAGGGGCCGAGGAGGTCGAGGACGTGAACACGTAGGGAATACTTCTACATATCTAGAAAAGGGAACCGTTTTGGAACGTAACTTAAATTAGGCGACGAGCAAGTACTGAGAAATTTCATCCGGTTTGCCAATCGCTCTCGGACGTTGTCCTAAATGATCCTAATCGAATGCGTGTGCACGTGAGCGCGGACGCGACGAGTCGTGTGCCAAATGCTAGCGAGAGGAGAGCGGAGTGAAGATGAAACCGCGTTGACAAAATTCGGCGAACGATATCGGATCAATTACTATACTGCGAACACTGTACATATTAACGAGATCGTGCTCGCGTCGCGTCGAACACCGACACCGATTTCCCTAGCGTTTAAACCCGGCGGGGAGGAGGAGGAGGACACAAGTTCTTGCAAGCGTGTTTGTTTTTTCGTAAGGGACGTTTTTCCATTTCGACTTTGTAATACCACGAGGATAAGTATCAATGAGTAGATAGCGGCGAGGGACGCTCGGACGTAGAATTTCACCGCGAACGTGAACAAACGAAACTGCGAACGACTCCGAGATCTAGCGTAGACTGTCCTAGCTTGTACGAAAACATTTCGACTTTTCTTACTTTTTTTCCGGCGTGGGGAACGCGTGCGAGAAATTTTTAGGTACCTGTAATTAACGCTGTTAACGACTATACATATATATATTATATACATATATTATATTAAAACAAAGAAAAAACAAATGAAACCAAGGCGCCTTCGACGACTCGCGAAACACCATTCAGCGAACTTTCGGTAGAAGATTATCACTTGGGAAGAGGATTAACAAGAACCCGGACGTTAAACCGGTACCCCGCGATGATCGACGCGACGGACATCGTCGCCAGGTTCCGGTTCGAACACCGGACGACTGTTAAGAATTTTTCACAGTGCGGAAGGTCTCGAACACGATCGTTAGCGGAAGCTTTTTTCCTCGGGGTGAACAACAAAACAGAAATATGTATTGCTTGCGTTTTCCTTCGGCGTCGGCACGAATTAACGATTTCGCAGATCGACAGAATTTATTGTCTACGGTAAAAAACGAGAGTAACCTTAGCGAGACAGTGCAGGATCCTGTTGAATGAACTTTTAGCAGCAATAACACTGATAACCGCCACGTAGTGAACGATTAAGTAGTGTGAAAGACCAATAGAACGATATTTCACGATTTCTAATTCGTAAAGAGTAAGTCTAGCACGTTAAAATATCAATTGGATCGATCTCTACAGAAATAATTCACGTCTGGACGTTATAACAAAAAGGAGTTCACGCTTGGTTNACGACTGTTAAGAATTTTTCACAGTGCGGAAGGTCTCGAACACGATCGTTAGCGGAAGCTTTTTTCCTCGGGGTGAACAACAAAACAGAAATATGTATTGCTTGCGTTTTCCTTCGGCGTCGGCACGAATTAACGATTTCGCAGATCGACAGAATTTATTGTCTACGGTAAAAAACGAGAGTAACCTTAGCGAGACAGTGCAGGATCCTGTTGAATGAACTTTTAGCAGCAATAACACTGATAACCGCCACGTAGTGAACGATTAAGTAGTGTGAAAGACCAATAGAACGATATTTCACGATTTCTAATTCGTAAAGAGTAAGTCTAGCACGTTAAAATATCAATTGGATCGATCTCTACAGAAATAATTCACGTCTGAACGTTAACAAAAAGGGGTTCACGCTTGGTTCAGACAGCAGACGTTTGAGTTCTTGAATTTCATTTACCGAACGAAACACGAATTTATTTTCAAACTTTTGCACAAGACGGACGGGGTTTCTCAGACGATCGATTCAATAGCAGTACATTGCTCAATTCAGTACCATTGATACATACACGGAAACGGAAACAAGACTCACTCTTGTGTTTAACGATAGCGTTAAAACCACACGGCTCATAGAATTACTCACGTGTAGACAAAATGATACCGTTTCTAGTTTCGTATAGCCACAACGGTGTATTCTTTATACATATAAAGAAGTAACGGGAAAAAAGGGGAAAGGAAAATCGTTTCTCCCTCGGGAAAAAGAAATAACGTACCGGGGATGGGTCTCGAAGCCGCATCGGATGTTATGAGATGCCGAAAAATGAAGCAGATATTTCGAATCGACTCGTGAGGAGGAAACTCTAGATAATCATTTTCAGAGTGCATGAATTTCGAGTGCGAGTGGAGCAATGAATACGATTGGGTGCTGAATTACCAAATGTCAAAGGATCTTCGAGCACCGTCAAGAAAATGAATTGAAGAAATTGTATAATTATGAAATTCTTTCATTTTTATGTGGAACTTTCCATTTTAAATGAATATGTTTATTCTGTAGTTCATTTTCTTGTGAGGCTCGAGGTTCTAGAAGCGAAATCATTTGAACGTGTTCATTTTTTATGAATCGTGTAGCGAATTGATCGAGCACGCATGCATAGATGAACCTTCCTTGAAAAACCGAATCGATCTAGCAGGAAAACAGAGGCCAAATTTCGTTTTTGTAAAGGGCGAAAGTAAAAGTGTTTGAGCGACGAAATACGAGCGGTTGTACGTATGCCTGTTTACGAGGTGAGGAGTACGGAAACCTTAGAGTTAAATCTTAACGTACATAACATAAACAACACGCAACTGCCTAGAGAAACTTGAATTAATAATATTATAAACTTACTATATTATATACAATTACAACCGACATGTCCAAACGCACAAAAGGGCAAGTTTGGCAAGATTGAGACACGCGCATGTAAATAGGATATATCGACGTGTAATCCACATGTATATAGCAGGGGATCGTGGGAGTGTGACAGTTTTACGAAATTGAAACCCGAGATAAACGCCGGGAGTCGTTGTTGTCTGATCGTGGCTACAATTTTTCACTTTATTCCTTTACTATATATCACTTCTGACTATCCGTGAAAGAACGAAAAATTTCGTAGCCAATATATCGAAGGAACAAATGACCAGAGCTGTCGGATTTTGTATTTCTCGTAAAGAAACAATTTTTTCCAGTCGTCTAAAAAATTGATAAACTACTTTTAGATCGTTCAGTGTATATACATATATTTACAATTCAGATAATTAAATGAACATTCCCAACATAGTTAATTTTTAAAATATCCTAAAATTGGGGAAATATAATTAGCGACACTTTGGCCAGTTGTTTCCTCAAATTATCATAATGTCGAACGCTCGAGACGAAGCGTGTAAAATTCAATAGTTACCAAACCTTTATTAAAATCCTAAAAATATTTCATTTCTTATTTACAATAAATTATAAGTTTCAATATTTTAGATCTGTTACACCCATTAATAATATATCTTCCTCTTTCATCCATATTCTTGAATGTAATTCATTTATTTCTATGTATTCTATAGTTGATTCTAAAAAATTGGATGGAGACGAATTTTCTCGAGCTGTTCGCAAGCACTGCACGCGGAAACCTTTTTAGATGAATTTAAACTAATGAACGAGAGTTTACGAGGTAAAAAGGCAGCTTATTTACGAGAAAAAGAGAGTGTGAGATTGTAAAGAATACGCATGATAACGAAGGAGTGTGAGAGGACAAGCGAGCGAACGAACGAGAGAGAGAGAGAGAGAGCGAGAGATAAAATGGAATGTATAGGCAATTAAAGAGTCTATGAGAATTAAGATGGTATAGAAAGTTTTAATAAATTAATTATTAACGCTATATGAGCGAGAGACACTATTGATACCTACTACCTAAGAAACATATTACGTTTACAAGCATGTATAGACACAATTTACACGATCGTCATTAAAAACTTTACACGCATACTCTAAACGCGTACACACTAAGAACCTGTGCAATGGTGAGAATATGCAGAGTCTCATACGTAAATAAATTACCTGCTCTCCATTCAAGATTCACACGTGTAGTCGTGAACACACAAACAGACACACAAGACTTTCATGCTATTACCTACTTAAAAACGACATATTATTATACATTATATAAATAAAACGAAGGATGAATGCGAATGCACAGGGAAAAAACGATTGAGAGGGCGTAATGAGAACGTTTTCTTTTTTTTCTCAAAAAGAACTGCTAGACCCACTTTTGAGATTCAAACGATCTTAGAGATGGCCAGGAACGGCGCGTCGTTTGGCGGCAATTTTCATTGAACGGTGGACCCTAGGTCGTGTATAAACTGTTACAATTTTAGGGACTTCGGTTTGTTTGATGTCGGACTCGCGGGAAACGTTGAATCGATCGTCGCGAACTCGTGAACACTAAAATCGAACGATGTTTATTAGAAATCGGAGGCCACCGCGTCCCTCGATCCCCGTGTATTTGTTTGATCGGCTCCACCTTGATGAAAAGCACGCGTTTCAATTCAACAAGGGTGATTCATCAGTACACCACCCCGCTCGCCCCGTCTCACGGTTCCTTTCTTAGAACGTGACTCGGCCGTCGAAAGTCCCGCGCTTTGAAGATAGACGACGCCAAAGCTCGAAACGAAGCTTTGAACTCGGTAAACAAATCCGCGTCCGTCTAACTGCGAAAATATTTTTATTCCGCGCAAGCCCCGACTTTATTAACTTCGAACATCTCTCATCCCTTGCCGATGTTCCCGCGGCGGATCGATACTAAAAAAAACCAGCTGCTTTTAGGGGAAAAATTCGACAAAAGGTACTGAAATGGTCTCGAGATTCGACAAACATATTCGATTTTTAGTGGCTCGCATGGTAAAAAAATTTCACGTGGGATACTACGTAGATTTAATAAATGGAACGAGGACAAAGGCGATAGCGATGACAACGACGATGATTTTATCTATGTTAATCTATAGAGAACATTGCTGGAACAATGATTTGTACACCTTCTATGAAGGACCGTAGAGTACGTTATGTTACCTAATACTCGTAAGCACGCATTATCTAATAAACATTATTTACAAAACTAATTCACGGAGACCGAAGCAAATTTCGTCATTTCTTACCCTGCAGGCGTACAAAGACGACGCCACTGCAGTTTTACCCTTGCAGACAACGTTCAATTCTCGTTGCTCGTTAGCTTCCGCGAAATGTGTTTTTCCAGCGTGACCGGAGTACAATTTTCTTGCCAAGGGAGCAAAAAGTAAAAAGAGAGCTTTCACGAGCCAATGAACTGATCAACAATTTCTTGTCGAAGGAAGTCATCCGTCGCCAATGAGCGCGCCAAAGAAAACTATTAGAATCGATACAGGAAAATCGATGAACAAAACGTCTACTTATTCCTTTTACTAGGAGACTTTCGATACGCCGAGAATACACGATGCTTAATTAATAGTCAACATCCGATAAATAGAATTCGTGTACAAACATAGAACATCGTCATCAGATTCGCAATAAGAACTAAGAGAGAGATGAAAACCGAGTTAATTCGACGAGGCAGACATAAAGGAAGTGCAGAACACAAAGATACAAAGTTAACAACTCAGACTGTGCTCCAGCTGTTAATGGATGATCCGAAACAAAAGTCGGGGGGTAAAATATTTCATGGAGGATCCCCGAAAACGGAACGAGGAAAGAGACGCAAAACTGCGTCCGATAGACACAATGGCACTCGTCAAATCGACGATAGACGACGTCTCATTCGCGTGGAGGATTTTAGACAAAGAGGGACCGAGAGAAGAGGATCCGTAGGAGAGAGCGTGCGATATAACACATCGATCTGCGTCCGCGCAGGCGTGTTGCCGGCGTCTAGGCTGAGCACATTTCCCCCTTGCCACCCTGTATAGGCCATGACCGGGATACGATACCAACAGGTGATGCTGGAGGAGTAGAGACACTCCCTCGAGCGGCATCGTTGATCGTGCCCCCGAGTCCTGATCCTGACGGTGATTTAGTAGCGTCTCCGACCGGTTTCCCTTATCGGCGACCTGTCATCGGCCGATCGGGATGAACGAAGACGGGGCCGGGAAGTGGACGCCGTAGCGATGAGAGGAAACCGACCGATCAGCGACGCATTTATTCGATCACGCGAGATCGCTCAGTGAACACGGCTTGGTTCATCGCAAATCTTCTACCGCCCCCGCGGTGTTTTGCGAGCCCCTTTCCCCGTCGGGTGGCCACGCGTCTCGCCGACGATGTGACACACCGAAAATCCCGCCAGAAGGATT
>SMSR01016123.1:4281-56549 GCA_019453355.1 Ceratina japonica | reverse complement strand
CAAATCCTTCCTAACAGCACAGAGACTTATCTCCACCATTATTATCGTCCTCCGCCTTTGTTAGCGCACGTGAATTTTTCCCGTGTGTGCACAGTTAACGGAAAACACATACGCGCGTCTCTATAAAAATAGGAGTCGTAAAAGCGATCCTACATTCTGCATATTAAAACACGGCTCAGAAGGCGAACTTAAAAGCCGAATCCCTTTTACGCAACGTTCCCCAGCCTGTTCATCTACCATAAATAATCTGGTAAATGGACGGAAGATCTTTTCGTAATAAAATGTCCGAAAACACGTATGAGCCAGATAAAAAAAAAAGTTTCGAATGGCGAACTTTTTCCCGATGCATTATTCAAACTAGACATACTGCGCTCGGCGACTGTGGTCGGATTGTACAAAGGTGAACACGGGGGAAGGTCGTGGTTATGCAAATGAAAATGCCTCGGTTCGCCCGTTACTGCAACCAATTCCCTGCAACTAGCCGGCTATCCATTATTTATTTTAGCCACATTTTACACGTTCAGATAAAAGATCTCCGCGAACGTGTCTTCCCTCGTCTCTGTAAATTATAATAATAGAATTTTCAACTCTACAATCGTACGTAATGACCAGACCGCGGATTTTACGCATTTCCAAGATAATTGAATGCGCGGAAAACATGAACACTGTGTGTAACGTATGGAACAATATAAATTGTCAATAACGGAGACAATAGCGTTCATGCGACAATATTTAAATAATGAAATATTTATTCGCAATACATTTTTTCGACTGATATCGTAAATATTTTATTCTGACGTCGGATTTTATTTTCGCAAATTTACGTAACATGTTTTGAACCTCCCGACTGGATGTTTCCATCGATTCTTCTGAACGCGACGGCGATATTAAATTGGAGACTGGCATTTGTACAGCCGTACTAAAAGCACAATCGGTATCTACGCGCGTGTCTGAAGAATAAAGAACGCGTATCTCTGCGGTACATCGGAAATGTTCAGACATAGGGAACAATACTGCTCAAAGAGATTTAAGACTCTGAAATGTGTCGCGAGGCTTAATCACTTTAATTTTAACGAATCTTTTCATGCATCGAAGGCCCTCGGTGTATGCACAATAGGGCTGACGTTCGGGCCAACAATAAAAGCTTTGTGCGAACATTGTATTCGGACTGAGTGTAAGAGAGCAGTAAAAAACTTTTTTGATGGAGCATAGTATCGGGTACAAATAAAATGAAACCAGCGAAATCGAATGCAGGTCACACAACGCCTGTATTTCCCGAACTACCACGTGTTCCCTTACTCGCCGAAATTAAACGAGCCTTTAACAGAATAGTTCACGCTGTTCACTCTCCGCAGCGAGATCATAAAAAAAGGGAACATTAATTTACGTCGGCGAAATTTTATTTGTACCGAGGTCACGTTCGTGGAACGCCGCGAATAGTAAGGCCCGGGCCGACCGGTTTTACCGATATTGCCGGGCGAAAACTCTTGAGGCGATATTGAAATTGCGATCGGGCTCAGACTTCGAATTCTGGTTAAGTCCGTGAAACTGGGAAGTTTCCAGTTTCGCGCGGAGATTGCGGAAGAGCGCGTAAAGGAGGATTTGGATCGATAGAAACCGGGAAGACGAAAGATGCGGGGAAGATAGAGGAAACAAGAGGGAACAATGGACACGCTCGCAAGCCTAACGCGCGCGTACACGTCGAAAACTGACAGATAATTTTACACAAACACGCGCCCCTGCCACGTTCACCTGCGTAAACGTGAATCGGCGTGAGAGGGTGGTAAAAGCCGAAGCAAGTACTATGCGCGTATCACGAAGTTGAATTAAACCCAGGCGAGGAGTTTCGCCTTCTGTTAAATGAAATGGGCCACTGAGCGAGCTAGAACTACTCCATTTTCGAACGAACAGGTTACAGACGTTACCTATTCGACATTCCCTAATGGTAACGCGACTGTAAAGTGACGTAAACATGTTCAGTTGATCGAAAAGTGAAAGAACGTTCGACACTTCCGGTTTTAATTTATTCGTGCAATGATTTTATGGTGTGCTATAAAGGCCGTGATGCACACGATCTCTGTTAATAATGGAAAATATATTTAACTTCAGGAGTGCAAAATGCCCCAAGGAAGCATTCATTGGCAAGGGACGCAGAGAAGAGCCTGCGCTCCAGGAGCACACTGGAATGTCCAGGTATGTTGCGAACTTTCAGACTAAGCATAGAAAATTAATGTCCCGCTAACATGGTATCACTACCCCGCCTGGTCCCACTATCACGGAAACATATACTCGCGAACATAACACTCATGTCTCAGCTTGTGTATCTTTACTCCTATATGGAATCTACCTTCGTTTCTAAAAGCTTTATTAAATAGTATTATATATTATTATATAAAAAGTAAATGAAGATGAACTTGTTTAAATAAAGTTAAATAGAGTAACATTAAATTCTCAATTTTTTATTCTACAGTATATTTCTACTTTTTTTAGAAGTAGTTCGATAGACTAGGTATTGTATTAGAAATAGCATGATTTAGATACAAAATTTATTTAGACTCAGTATCGAATTCTAGGCTTCTAATATTTTTCTGTTTGTGAAGAAAAATACGTATGTAGTCTTTTAAAGGATATTTTATAATAAAAGTTACATCGGAAATGGCAGACTTAATATTAAAAAACCGAGTAAAAAATTCTATCTGTTATCAAGAGAGATTGTAACGAGCGAAAATGAGAAATTGATCGGTTTGATACAAACGAAGGTAAAGCATTTACGAAAGCGAGCATCAAACGGCTGGACACCGTCCGGGTTATTAACTATTAAAGAAAGCAATTAAATCGAATAGGTGGTGAGAGGCAAGATGACAACGCAGTGCTTGTGGTATGCCTGCAAAGCTCTCGGAATTGGTCTGCTACTAATGCTTTTAGGAGCTTGCATGGCGACCATAGGTGAGTAGAAGTGTCTAGAGACTAATAAATGGTTTTCCATTAACACTATTACTGCTACAAGTTACCTAAGAATTGTCTGAGGACGGACCATTTAAACCCGAATACTTTTTGCGACAAAAATTAACAAAGAATTGAGAATGCAGTCATAAAAGACATTTTTTTCTCTTATGGACACATTTCATTTTGGCACTTTTTCTAATAATTATTACGCACCGCATCAAACGTATAATTTTACTGCTCGCAGGTTCGTAAATATTGATCTGCATGCATCCACTGCCGATTTTTCTAAACATTAACTAATAGCATTGCACAATTATTAATAATAATTATTCCATTCACTGAATGCAATCTAATCAAATTTTGCATAGTATAAAAAGTAATTAATCTGCGAAATTCCATACTATAGTTCTTTTTCTCAGTTAGTAATACGTCCTGGGAAACTTTAAATATGCATGTCGTACAGGATACTACGCGGACCAGCTGTCCGTTGCGCAAGAGGTCAGAGGTAATTTAACAATACGGGTGAAGAACGAGTCGCGTGGATTTCATCTGAACAATCTTAGTTACGCCGGCCCAATCGTAATGGGCGTAGGAGGTAATTAATCATTCCTTAATATCCCTGCGTACTCGTCACTCTATACAGTTCACTAGTAGAACTACGTATTTTACATGCGTCATCATCTACAATAATCTACATCAATCACTCTAGTCATACCCCAGTTTCGTATTACCACAATCCAAACGCTTGAAACGAGCTAAGTACTTACAACTTCCGACAAAAAATTTCAAGTTCCAAACGAAATAAAGTATACAAACTCACTTGTACATTATTAAACGATACTTTAGCAGTTCTAACTGCGTTATAATGGCGAAAAGTAATTGAATGAACGCGGAGAGTATTGGAGAGAGACCAACTTTGTAGAAAGTTTCATTCATGTAATTACGAAGAAAGAGTAGTTCATTAATGTTAAAACACGCTTACGGTTTCTATTTTTAGAGAAATAAGGGGGAAAAAAAGTTTGCCCCCAGAGAGATTTGAACTCTCGACCCCTGGTTTACAAGACCAGTGCTCTAACCCCTGAGCTATGGAGGCTCAGGCTATTACCTACTGCTTGAAAATCGTATATCCTGCCGGACAGTAATTCTTACGTATTTTGCAGATATTTTTTACTTATAACATGAAAATTTCTTAATATGCTAATTATTATTCACTAAAAAACAATACTGAACCAGTTTAATCTAATTAATGAACTACTGACTGAACTGATAAATATTTCACAATAAGATTAACAATATATAAAATGATTCATATTTAATATTGCGGATGAACAAAGGTTTCCATTTGATAAACGTAGACTCGGATGATGAGCGACAGCGGAGATAAAGCGATGACAGACTCATTGATCTCTGAATAATACAGTAAAACTTCACAGGCTTTATCGTGGTGGCAGCTTGTGTGATGACGTTTGAGGCTCGCGATAACGCTGCCAAAGTGGTACCCGCACGTTTTCGTTTCACTCAAGCGTCGACAATAAAAAATACGAGGAATCAGCGGAATCGTAGGTCCACGTCTAGCCAGACGACGAAGTGGGATCACCAGCTGGGCGTGTTCAGAGTGAACAAGAGCCCGAGCCCTAGTATACACGAGGTGTCCAGGAAGCAACTGATGGCAAAATTCATGCAATTCTCGAAAGAACTGAACGAGAAGCAGGCCGGGCACTCGATTAAGAAGAGTCCCAGCGCGCCTACGTTAATCGATAAAAAATCGCCGCGTAAAAGGACGTCGAAATACGCTGGCTGCGCGTTATTAAATCCAGATTTGTTGCAGAGACACGCTCTCTCCGTCGATAATCCGAGCTACAGCCCCCAGGTACAATAAAGTGGGAACATATCGCGTTTCACGGCGAATTATTATTGCAATTAACATTTAAATAGGTCAGCAGGGAGAGTTTGGATCAGCAGAAGATGGGCGGTAGCCAAGGATCGATGGCGATGGATCTACACATCCCTGATAAGGGTCCAGTCACGCTGAAAGTTAAGGACAGGTCAGACACGGCGAGACGTCATCAACTGCTTCGGCAGACGAAAGTAGAATACGTCGAAGAGATCGACGAGGCAGCTAAACCGCCGATAGCTCGCGGTTATTCGCCTAAATTAACAGGTAACGTGGCACCGATGGATAGAGAGTCAGGATAAAGAGTCGATTGTGAACTGCTCTCTGTATCGTTGCACACAGGTGCCTACAGTAAATACCCAGATGATTTTGTACCGAGGAAGTGCAGACGAAAGTAGAATACGTCGAAGAGATCGACGAGGCAGCTAAACCGTCGATAGCTCGCGGTTATTCGCCTAAATTAACAGGTAACGTGGCACCGATGGATAGAGAGTCAGGATAAAGAGTCGATTGTAAACTGCTCTCTGTATCGTTGCACACAGGTGCCTACAGTAAATACCCAGATGATTTTGTACCGAGGAAAAGAAACTCGATAGATATAAGACTACTCGAAGAGCTGGCCGCGACGAAGGACCTCACGAAAATATCTCCAAGAGATTTCCGGAAGATCTCTTCTCAGAGCTTTCACAGGATGTCGTTTGACAAAACTGGAAGCGAACGTAAAGCAGAGAAGTCGATGGGTCATCGCAAGGCGAGCCTCGAGTTTAAAAAGAGTCCGGATTTTCGTAGGATCGACTACAGGTAAGTCGGATTATAATGAACTCCGTTGATGTATTCCGCGGCGTGGGAGGCGGGCGGTGGAGGACTTTGAAATAAATCTATTCCAGGAAATTGTCAGCGGACAGATTCAGTATCGATTGCACCAAATACCTCTCCGACGAGATGGGAATTAGATCAAGGGCGAGCAGCGGCGAGAATCTCAGGAGACAGCGGCAGCCGAAACTGCATCATTCCAGATCGGACGACAATAAGAGAGCGTCTTTCGAGAAACAGCAGAAGGATGCTCAATTAAGCAGATACTCGCTGAACACGCAAGCGGTTATCGAGAGCAGTGGCTGCGAGGCGGAGTTCAAGTATTTCACGGTAACGTCTCTCGACACGGAGGAAAGTCGTGGGGACAATTCCGACGAGAGTCATGGAATCGACGAGCCGATCGCTGCTAACGTGTCGTGCGAAGGACCAACGGAAGCTGACGCCTTGCTGGAGGAACCAGAATTGGAGAACGTACCCGAGATCGAAATTGAAAATCTTAGGGACGAACTACTGGAACCAAAAGCCATGGTAATAACAGACAAGTTACAAAAGAAAGGAGAAAATGCAAATGACTTTTGCAGCGAGGATTTACAAGATTTTATAAGATGTGAGGAAACCACTGTGTATATAGAAGATGATGAGGTTTGAAGAGTAAGGGAATTGTACGAAAATGTAAAATACAGGTTCACAAGAAATATCAAGAAACTGATAAACTTGTGCATTCAAATTGACGTAACTGTTTGTTGTTTAATAAAGTATTCTTTAGAATACCAAATACGTATACTATTTGACATGTAATTATTATATATGAAGCACAATTTAAAAGAAGAATGATTATTACTACTCAGTCCTTTGAGAAGAGGGAACTTTCGCTAAACTTGCTTTCGATACTTTTTACGTAAAACGTTTCTATTTTGTATGAGTTATAGATGACGTTGAACGTAGAATGTAGAATGTAGATATGTACATGTGAAACATGCTCAATGATCTCAAACTGTAATGTAAGTGAAGCTAGAATGGCTTTCCACGAATTCCACACATTTCGTTGCAAGACAATCATTTCCAAAGAATATTATTTTATTTATAGATAAAAAATGGAAAAAACGCATCTAATCCACAAATAAAAATACGATGACTCACAAATTCATTTACATAGTTTCGTCGTTTATTTACGTCTATAAATGTAAAAAAGTGACAGCTAAATATATATTCGATCATCGAAGAATATACCACCCCAAAAATAAAGAAAACTGTGTATGAATCTGTGAGTCATTGTATATGTATATCTTCTCACACGATCCATTAGTCTGTACAAACTCAATATTTATAGCAATGATACGTAGAAATTGTACTTGAATCATGAAACAACATATTTCTGCCAAGAATAATCCTAGCAATCTCTGACACGTCATATGAGACATGAAAATGTTCGTAAAAAACGTGATTACGAATTAAATAACAGACAGACTGTATTGGATATTTCACGTTATTTCAGTTTTGGCAGGGTGTCAAACGCCTTCCACTCGTTGAAACTCTTTAATACTTCTACAAAAAATTTGAAATATCTAAAAATTGTTGGAATATACAAATACAACAAAATATTTCTAAAAGTATTCTCCAATTTTCCATTTTCATATAATACTTCATCTCTACCGAATTGTTAGACTAATGTATAAAAGAACGTAGCAACATTTCAATCATCGTCCTTTCACGTATTAGAAAAATATTAATTATATTAAAAAGTATACGGGATTAAAAAGTTTGTGAGAAAATTGATATAATCTATACAACACGGTTTTGTTATATCGAAATCGCTTCAAATACGTATGACCTAAGACACTATATTTGTAAAACGCTAAAGCGTCTCTAATAATACATTGACGAAATTCGAGGGAGGAATTTATTATTGCATTGTTAAATCACGTGTTCGAGATAAAATGCCACCTGTTTCATTGCATCAACGTCCTATATCGAAATTAATTCCTAAATCCGACAAAAAATATTTTTCCTGGATAATACATATAACGAGAACAAAGAAATTCAATGAATCTTGCAATTGATCGAAACGGTTGGGGATAAAAAGAAGTATAACATGAGTGACAATCCATTAACAGCGCGTGATGCACGCGTTGTTAAGAACAAAGGCTCAGTAAAATGNAGTATAACATGAGTGACAATCCATTAACAGCGCGTGATGCACGCGTTGTTTTTTAAGAACAAAGGCTCAGTAAAATTAATGTAAACAGCTATTTTTATATTTCTCTTACGATGATACGGCGACGTTAACGAGACGCAATTGAACACGTCGTGTTATGCACGATGGAAAAGTTCTCTAGTTAATTTATTTTCAATTCGAAGAACAAACACGCACGGTGCCGTTGTAGAAACATCTTCAGTACGCGGAGAAACTACNTTCTCTAGTTAATTTATTTTCAATTCGAAGAACAAACACGCACGGTGCCGATGTAGGAACATCTTCAGTACGCGGAGAAACTAATTCGTTTGTTTATGTTCAACATTCCGTACCGAAAATTGGCAACAGAACTGCGGAATAAGCATTGTCTAATCAAACGGGGCGATATAAGTCGCATTTGCTAACAGAAAATGTTTGTTATTCGAATTCGAATGGACCAATGTTTAAAAGAAATGTGTAAGAATGATAAATCTTTGAAAAAACACTTCGCTATCTCACATGCATTGCGCTCAGTGATTGCGAACTCTACATACCCTGAGAATCTTTCGTTAATACTTATTTAATTTTAGAAACTGCAATGTCATAAAATTTGGTAATTGGAAACCAATTACGAAAACTTTTCTCTGGTGAACTGTCGAACTACAAATTAATTAAAAGTAATTTGATAGAGATTTCCATCATTGATTTAAATGTAACACAACAAATTCCAGTGTTTAAAATGATACAAAAAACACAAAAATGATAATGTATTGCCCATTATTGAGGATAAAGAACGTACTGGCATTACTCTGTTATTTATACCAATACGATGTAAATACGAGACATGATAATTGAATATCAACATGATGAACATAATCAAGCTGTGATGAAATTGTAATAAGGTCTAATAAAAGTAGGAATGATTGTTTGTTACAATCGTTGTAGTGTTACAATTCAAGTACAATATTTATAAATGTTCAATTAAATTAAGAATAATAGAAAGATACTCATGAAACACACGATCAGTATTTGTTTTAGACGATGCAATCCGTATGTTGGAAAGTTAATTGTGAGAAAATGAATTTATAAGATTGTTGATTTAAACATTTATGAAAAACATTGTAAATTAAAACGAATCTCTGCATGTTGAAATTAATTAAAAGCAATAAATGCGCAATACAAATATGATACATTTCGAGAACGTAGTTTTTATAAATTTCGCAATTATTTCGAGTCAATGTCTTAGAAATAAGTAAACGCGTTAAGAAGACATGGATCAAATAGTGAGAGGCACATTTGTGGAGATCGTCATTCAAGTGCATTCAAGAGTATCTTTTTTGCAGTACTAGCGATTTTCTTTATCTGACATAAGCGATTTCAACGGCAAGCCACTTATGTATTTAACAAGCGTGTTGAAATAAATGACTATATCACTATAAATTTCTGGACCCAATCTTTGCATGACGTTTATTGTAACGTTCCAATAAAACAATCCCGATTAAATCATTCGAACACGAATTACGTAAGAAGAGAGAACAAACAAGATCACGTGTCGGGCGGCATATTGTACTTGAAAGAACAACTAAATACAGGATTAATCGCTGATAAGCGTTATAAATGTTTGTCGATAGAGCAGAGGAAAGTTGCAAACTTATGCAATGGAATACCGAACGCCAGGTGGCGGGAAGCATTCGTATGGGGGTACCGATACAGGTAAGTACAGGTGAGAGACGGCGGGAACTGGTGAAAGAGCAGGAGAGGGCTTATCAAATTAATGGTAGGAAAGGAGACAGACTGGGTGAGTGAGGGGCCGCAGAACATCGTCCAAGCACCTTCGTTGTTCGAGCAGTACAGTGCTGGACGCCATAGGTACTTAATGCACGTATGTTTCCTCTACTCTATCGAGGATATTAAGGATCTATGATCCTCCGCGATCGCAGCGGTTTAAAAGTGATTATTTTACACGAGAAACGTCAGAAAGACTTACCGCTGCAGGTATGTTTCGCCATCGGTAGCCAGACCTCCGGAAGAATCAACGAACAGAAATGACGACCGAGCGGTTTCACAAGTGAGTTTCCTTTTATATGCGCGACGAACTTTGTGCATACCATTCTCTGTTTTCGCGTTCTTGTTTTTCTATAAATGATACGCGTTTGCATGCTTGAGCAAGATGTCTATCTGAGGCATAGCCAGCAGAGAAATGCTGCGGAACGAGGTTCTCGTTTCTCGCTAGAATGAAAAAATGACATGCCTGGTTAGCGATCAGACCGAGCTATATATTGCGCGTTCAACATTCTGAACATTTAAAATACTTACCAAAAACTATGAAATCGTTGTCGTACAACGCGCGCGTGCGCGATTTATGCATAAAGACACTTGTATTTAAATGAACACAAGCATTTATCGCTCAATCTATTTTTGTAACCGCCAGACACGCGTATCATTCTCGTCTGAAACCAGGAATTCGCTTAATTGAGAGATACAATGATTCGTTTCAAAAGATGCTGAGTAGCGCATTCTTCCTACGAAGCGAGAGTGAAAATAGAATATTTAACTCAAAGAAAACACTTCGCTTTCGTGAAACATTTATTTATATTCAGAAAATTAATATGTAACAAAGCGTCAAGCCTCATTTATTGCAAATGACTTGTAACGCGGAGAAAATTATCATGCAAGGAACTCGTTAAAACTGATCTTCATACGTACTTTCTCTGACACCCTCGCTTTCATTCTTCATATTCCGAATTTTTTCTATCTTCTTCCCATATTCTTAAAGACCTTATAACACAAAATTAACACAACTTATAAATGTATTATGTCAAAAATATAAATTTCTGGCAACGAAGTTCGTATGCAAGTAACAATGTTAAATCTTATGTAATGATTTTTAATTAGAGAAAGACTAATTAACAGAAGAAAAGTCGAGCGAAGGTGAAAACTATAACGTGTCATGTCGCATTATCCCAACGCGAGATGTACACTGTTAGTTGTAATTAGAGGCAGAAAATTATCAACAAACAAGCTAGATAACTATATAGTAATTACATTCGTACAAGGCGAAAAATTGTAGAGACCGTGACGAAACTGATTATCCTGAAGTTCAACAATTGCCTGCTACACCAACCGATAGAATAATTAATTCATCATCGCAATTACTTACTTTTCCTATAGAGCTGCACGCGACGGCTTTTTAGACATCTTAAAAGAAGCAACGAAAAAAGATTGTAACGCGCGGGATGACGGTGGAATGACCCCCACATTATGGGCAGCCTTCGAAGGTCACTTAGATGCTCTGAGACTGCTCGTCGCCAGAGGGTATGTTCGCTAAACTATGTTACTTATAAGAACATACACGCGAGGAATATCGAATCGCTTCGGAAAACTTTTACACGGACATGCTAATTTATTTAATTACGCGATNTTTTTGTAACCGCCAGACACGCGTATCATTCTCGTCTGAAACCAGGAATTCGCTTAATTGAGAGATACAATGATTCGTTTCAAAAGATGCTGAGTAGCGCATTCTTCCTACGAAGCGAGAGTGAAAATAGAATATTTAACTCAAAGAAAACACTTCGCTTTCGTGAAACATTTATTTATATTCAGAAAATTAATATGTAACAAAGCGTCAAGCCTCATTTATTGCAAATGACTTGTAACGCGGAGAAAATTATCATGCAAGGAACTCGTTAAAACTGATCTTCATACGTACTTTCTCTGACACCCTCGCTTTCATTCTTCATATTCCGAATTTTTTCTATCTTCTTCCCATATTCTTAAAGACCTTATAACACAAAATTAACACAACTTATAAATGTATTATGTCAAAAATATAAATTTCTGGCAACGAAGTTCGTATGCAAGTAACAATGTTAAATCTTATGTAATGATTTTTAATTAGAGAAAGACTAATTAACAGAAGAAAAGTCGAGCGAAGGTGAAAACTATAACGTGTCATGTCGCATTATCCCAACGCGAGATGTACACTGTTAGTTGTAATTAGAGGCAGAAAATTATCAACAAACAAGCTAGATAACTATATAGTAATTACATTCGTACAAGGCGAAAAATTGTAGAGATCGTGACGAAACCGATTATCCTGAAGTTCAACAATTGCCTGCTACACCAACCGATAGAATAATTAATTCATCATCACAATTACTTACTTTTCCTATAGAGCTGCACGCGACGGCTTTTTAGACATCTTAAAAGAAGCAACGAAAAAAGATTGTAACGCGCGGGATGACGGTGGAATGACCCCCACATTATGGGCAGCCTTCGAAGGTCACTTAGATGCTCTGAGACTGCTCGTCGCCAGAGGGTATGTTCGCAAAACTATGTTACTTATAAGAACATACACGCGAGGAATATCGAATCGCTTCGGAAAACTTTTACACGGACATGCTAATTTATTTAATTACGCGAACGAAAGGCACACTCGTATATTACGGATTTCCAATCTAAATGCACGCTCTTTATGCACACAAGCCCAGTAATACGTGCTCAATCTACGGCTAATTGCGTATCACTGAATTTTAACCCCACGTAACATGTGCCACTAAGGACTAAGGACAACGCGTACTTGGCTATGTTTATGTTTATATGCGGCCAACACACGTATATTTACTTTCTTGTTTCAATATATGTACCTTATACCGAACGTTTTATTTACTATTGAAAATACACGTTTGCGTTTGTATCAATATACATTTTTATGTAAACTTACTTGGAATAATCGAGGAAAAATAAAACTTTTGAACGGGAGCGGTGTGACTCCTGTCAACCAACACATGATACCGCCATGTTCTGGCGGCAAAGTAATATCAATTCATTAGGTATCGAAAATGATTATCGATCTACTTGACACGCGCAAAAATTCAATGGAATGTTTACTGACAGTTTTATTTCTGTCACAAATTGACGAAGAATAAACATATTTCTGGCGTCCATTTCGCATTTATTCTTCCGTTTCACAAAAAAATTTGCACACGCCTTTAATTAACTGTGCGAATAACATAATTAGGCACAAGGTCGTTATGGTTAGTGGACACGAAAATTTTATGTTTTTCACTTTGTATCAACACTGAAGGTAAAACATCGCAGAACTTGCAGCGATAAACAACGTCAATTACTTAAAAATTTTTAATTATCACGAATTTCACTTTTTCTCCAAGTAAATACGTACATTTTTGTAATACGAAGAGGAGAGTTTTGTGTTAAACGATGACAGATGTACAAAACCGGAAATATACGCTATAATCTGGCATCTATCGACCCCACGAACGGAAATTACGGCCAAGCGAGCACCGGTGAAAAACAATCGGGTACGAATAGGACAAAACCCGGGGACAGGATGAAACGGAATGAGGGAACAAGAAATTGTTATTTTACGTGCTGCTTTCGTTCCAAACTAGTTTTATTATATTATCGTTTGCTAGTAGAAATATTTGTATACATAATAATCGTATCTTAACTGTAAATTCAGAAGATAAATATAAAATCCATCTCCAAATAGAATAATGTAAAATAATCGCTCTTATTCTATTGTCTTTCCTGCATGCCTAATTATTTATGGATAGTAAACGATTTAATGGTACAGCATATTACAGTATATAAGAGCACGTCGTTAACGTAATAACGGATACAATGATCTTTACAATATTACCGTAATTTTTCTAATTGTGCAGTATTAAATTGTTCTGTACGAAGTCAATTTCTTTCTTTCCCTAAAATCGCTTTGAATGACAATTTGAGACCACCTTACGATGTCGTGTTTCATCTTACGTACAGGATGGGGCATTTATGCTGGCCACGTGGAATATTTCAGAAACTAAATTCGGGAGACAAAAATGTTTGAAATAAAAAGTTGAAGTCAGGGAGGAACTGATGCGGCATTCATATCCATTTTTAATTTTCATCATGTTTTCAAGTTTATTCGTAGGCAAATTTCATTTTTTCAAATGGAAACGTACGTTTTTCGTTACAGATTCTAAATCTACGACTTGAAACAAATAATTTTTATTTGAAATGTTGTTTTCTTCGGAATTCAGTTTTTGAGATACTCCAGTTGGCCAGGATAAATGCCCCAGCCTGTATATACCTTCAGCGTTCGTTCGCCAGTATAAAAGCTGAAAACGCACGTGCCCCACAGTGAATAAGATCATATGTCGTTCAATTGGCTTCAGTGTAAAGCCGAAGAACGATAGAAATTCAATATTAAGATCTGGTGTCCTTCCGGAGTTTTGTTCCGCTCGTATGACATCGCGTGACAGGATATCACGGTACAAAATCCATTTATTTCGTTCACTCGTTCCCGAGACAAAAATAGGTCATCTCCTCCAGTTAAAAACATATGCTTTTTAATCTAGAGAAATTACATTCTGTATGAATTATGAAAGTTGCTTCGTTAAACACACGCAATTCGAGTTACGCGAGTGGAAAAGGACAGGTGTAGCAGAATGATTTAATTTTTAACGATTGTTCCTGTAGGGGGGACCCCGACAAGACCGATTATTTCGGTAACACGGCCCTTCACCTGGCAGCGGCAAGGGGTCACGAATACTGCGTCAAGTTTCTCGTTAAATTCGGCTGTAATATTTGGTCGTTGGACATCGATAGACATTCTGCTAGAGATTTAGCCGCTATAAATGGAAGGGAAATGACCCTACAATTTTTAGATTATGTTCAAGCCGATCAGGAATTAAACAATAAAAAGAAATGTCGCATGCTTCGGGAGAAAGCCGAAAAAGATGCCGACAAAAGGTGTTTAAATAATCTTACGATTCTTTAACTTATCGTTATTGACGTTCCAACTCACATACATTGTTGATGAAACAGGCTGAAAGAATACATGAAGAAGCAAAAAATGACGGAAATTAGAATCGAGAAGGAGGAGAAGAAATTGTCGAAAGATCGAACGAAATTGGATTTGGCTACGGTTAACGAAACCGGCGTTCTACCTCAAAGGTGCAGTATGTTGACCTTCAAGGGTCGGCTAAAGCCTTCGCCAACGTTCAGCGATATCGTTGGTACCACCACGAAGAAACACGGTACTGCAGGCTGCAGAAAAGCTTTAGCGAAGAAAGCCGTCGACGATTTCAAAGTAGTAGAGGTAATGTAGATACATGTAATTTTTATAAGTTCAATTGAAAAATTCACTTCCATTAATCAAAAATAAATTAGAAACGAGTTACAGCCGATCTCTTATTCCTATATTTCCCAGATTGAAGTTAATGGGAAGAAATCGATACGCAGCCTCACTGGTCTTAGAAGGGATTCTGAAATAATGTACGTAGGAACTTACGAGACGCAAGCTCAGCAAATAGGGAGACGAGCAAAAATCTCTGATGTTTGGGGCACATTAAGTAAAGCGCAAAGCACCCCCGATTTATTAAGCGATCGAAATTTCGACGAGGATCTAGATCAAGACGACGGAGAGGATTCAAATGACATGAGAGATAATGTCTTGTTACACGAACCAGCGAGTATCTTCAATCGACCTGGTTTCGGATCGGTGGCATTTCGTAGATCGGTGAGTGGAGTTGTATAATAAGATAAAACACAATCTTTCATAGGAATGCATAATGTATGGGACGCTTTAATTAACATAAAATGATATACATAAATAATTATGTCATCGCTTACACTAATGAATTTCCAAAATGTTATCTTACAAAATACTAGACAAAAATGATAATTNTCATAGGAATGCATAATGTATGGGACGCTTTAATTAACATAAAATGATATGCATAAATAATTATGTCATCGCTTACACTAATGAATTTCCAAAATGTTATCTTACAAAATACTAGACAAAAATGATAATGCCTTCATTTTATTTGTAGAACCCCTTAAAAATAATAATGTGAACTTATATAAAGCAGTACATAGAAGACTGCTGTTTTTTTATTTTATAGATAACAACTACTTTCGACAACTTACCGGTCGCGCAAGCGGATACACTCGAACAGAACGGAAATACCTGCGTAAATGGTTCTCTAAATGGATCTATAAATGGCCATCGAGTCAACACAAACGGACACAACGAAGAAATCAGCATAGGAAGTGCAGGTAGCTTAGCTCGGCGGCAGAGCATGTGGGACGATGACGTACTTTCAGGTAAAATTACTCTTTACCCTATAAGATCGTTATGCATGTAATAAATTTTATTTTACACGTCAGTTCTTATATAGACACGATATGTAATTATAGAGGAAGAAACTGACGAGGAGTGGACGCCGTTGCAACGATTCTTGGTTGCCAATAATCTCTCATCGGTACATCCGGTTTTAGAGTCCGAGCAAATCGATTTAGAAGCTTTAATGTTACTGACTGAAGCCGACATCGCCGCATTAAAACTTCCGCTTGGACCCAAACGGAAATTGATGAATGCTATAGCTAATCGTAAGAGAGCATTAGATACGCCGGAAAATGTTATCAAAGATAGCAAGTTGTGACACCATCATTAATGAAATTTATATGCGAGCTGTCTAACGATTAGGAAACTATTAAAACCTGTAAGCACGTTCAAAACTAATATTATAATTAATTAATATTGCCATAAAACCGTAAATCTTGAATTCAGTATGTTGCGAAGGATATTTGAAAGTAATATCGACTTCAACGAAGAAACGTACATTTTCATACTATGAATGGTGCCTTAATATAGAATATAGAATATATATTTTATTAAGCCAGTGAATGTAAATGAAAATGTAAATGCCAGTTTAAAGTAATCTGTCCTTCTAGATCCTGTTAATAATAGAATAAAAGAATTCAACTGTTTCTTATCAATCGTCTAGATATCACGAATCTTTCGCGAATTGTACAAAATCACGTATATAAAAAAAGAAATAAAATATGTAAATATGGTAATAATTATTTCAAGCGTTTTATAAGATACCCCTTATATTATGAAAGATATAGCAACAACTTGTATACAAAAAGTAAATACTAACGATATATAACGGTCTTGTTTCTTTGTAATTTTATTTGTAAATAATTATCTTACAAACAAGAGACGCAAAAATATACAAGCTTCTTATGTTCGCGAAAAATAACAGCACCATTTCTCGCCACGTCGCGATCGCACATTATTATGTTGTATCACGGTTCACCCGTGTCCGTGCTAACAGTACGAAGTATGAGTACGATACAATTTGTCGACACAAAACGTCACGTTGCGATTAATGTGCATCAGAATAAAAAAAGAGATGGTTCGTAGAAAATTTTTTGGTGCCTTGTAATCGTGACGTGTACGCGTCCCTACGCGTCATGATCAGCGTACGAACTCTACTGTTACTGTGAAAAAGATATGATACAGAAGTGATTCCTCGCGATTTTTCCTACCAAGGCTGCACGATTAATCGATTAATGGGCAATAAATATCAATGTTCGTTCGACTTATCCAATTATCCTACGTGACTATCAATTTATTAATATAAAAACGTATTAATTTATTTTTACTATTAATCGATTAATTTCAGCGCCCTACACGCTACGTTCTCTATTTCTATACACAACAGTCGGTCTTGCGTAATGGCAACTTCACTGGAAACATCTGGTTTTTTTGGCAGTAAGTATAAATTACACATTTCAAGAAAAAGAAACACGGAAGTCATTGATTCACGAAAAGTCATTACCTACAACGTAAAATCTAATGTTCTTAGGAAAGATATGCTGTTCACACATCGTTTCTTAGTAATTTACAATCTCAAAGCTTTTATTTATAAAATATATTAGGTCATTTTTAACTATAAATAATGAGAAACAGTTTTCAACGAAATTGTTCAGTTTTTTAAACCATGTAGGATGTAGACTATATAAAGTACGAGCATTGATCGAGTGTAAAACACCGAGCGTAGATTGTTAACAAGATTAACTCCCCACGAGAAAGGGAGAACTTCCTATGTACAGGTGAGAAAATTGCTGCTTGTTGACCGCCAAATGTCATCTTAAAACTTGTTTAGATCTTACATTCGACAAGACAGAAAAATGCCAATTATACCGACTACATCTTGCATGTGACAATCAATCCAACGCATGTCGACTTTCATCTCACAACCAGAGCTCTCAGAGTCAGAATCATTCCTTATTAAGAAAAGAAAAATAAAAATGACAACGCCTGTACAAAATGACTCGATGTTCCATCGTAAACTATGAATTTCTTATCAATAAAGTATTCCTAAATATGNATCTTAAAACTTGTTTAGATCTTACATTCGACGAGACAGAAAAATGCCAATTATACCGACTACATCTTGCATGTGACAATCAATCCAACGCATGTCGACTTTCATCTCACAACCAGAGCTCTCAAAGTCAGAATCATTCCTTATTAAGAAAACGAAAATAAAAATGACAACGCCTGTACAAAATGACTCGATGTTCCATCGTAAACTATGAATTTCTTATCAATAAAGTATTCCTAAATATGGCATCTTCAGCGTGTTACTTTCGTCTATTAAGTATAATATTATCTTTGTACGAAAGATCTCTTAAGAAATAATTAATAACGCATTACCAGAACGCGAAGCAACTTCCGTTAACTCATAAAAAGATAAACAATTGAATTTCGGATTTGCCACTAATCTCTATGCAATATAGAGAACAATGCAACGTACAAAGATACTCAATATCGTGTACTATACATTTTTTATAAATGGAATTTCCAAGACTTTCATGACCATTATACACGTTATCAAACTGTCCAGGAAAGCGAAGTCCTTGGAATTTTATTAATTTCCGATCGTACGATAAATCATTAAAGCTATCACGCAAATGTCAATATTAATAATGATAATAATATTATCAATATCCCTAAGGCTATTGTTTACCCTTATCATTATGAACGTTACTCTATATTTACAACTGAACAGCAATTTTCGCTTGTTTCCAGAACGATACTCAAACAACGTCGAGGAGAAGGAAACAAACAGAAGTGAGTCTGCTTCTAAGTGACGGTTCGAAGAGCGATTCGAAGGAAGTTCGGAATGCCAATAGGAAAATCGAAATTTATAGTTGAATAGAATTTATCGGCAGTTCGATAGAATGGAGCATTCTCGAATTTCCTATTACACGCGATCTTCGACTCACGTAGAAGCAATTACGAGGCACAACGCTAGAAATAATATACATTTACAGTGACTTTACAAACAGAGCGACAAATCACTCCGATATAAGTCTTTGAACATAATGCTTTTTACAAGATATGCACACATATACACACGCGACACATGACGTATGCGTACATGTATGTAGTGCGTGTGTATATACATGTATGTATATGCATATATAGCAAAGAGCTGCCGTGTTTCCTCGACAACGGCTACATCTAAGACGGAAAGCTCGTTTATTGATTAAGTCCATATTAGGAATTGTGGAAAAGTAGATCCCTTTACATTGCACTGTTTTCATATGCAGGCTCAGCCTGAGAAACACCTTCACTGTACTGCTTAACCCTTTGCTTGTAAAATATGTGTATGTGAAAAATAAATTTGAAGAAAAATCAACTTCACGTTACAATACTTCCATCACTGATTTCGACCAAATTGACATGAAATACATAGAAATTGGAAGAAACTTTCATAATGATCTGTTCCACCGATCAGTTCATTCCATCCATTAGTCCAGTTTAATGTAAGCATCGTTTATTCTAACTCGTTTAAGATTTATAGCTACACAGAGTCTAGTCGAGAATTTTATCATTTAGTACGCAATTATGAGCACCTGCGACACGAATGGAAAGAGCAAGATGCAAAACATCACGTTTGGCATCTTCCTTGAACTTTGTTTTCAAGCTCGATCTCAGTTTGTTTGATACTCTAGTGAGGATGTCAAAATTAGAAAAGCATGGCAGCAAACATTTCCCGATAGCTTCCAAGGGATCGCATACGACAGACATAAATCAGACAGACAAAGAATTACAAATTTAGTTTCTTCAGAAACAGTTAAATATATTATGTTTAAAAAAAAACAATAATTTAGTGATTATTTTTTTACACCGAAGTTATAACAAGAAATATAAGATCCCTTTTCACAAACGATGAATAGACGACTGACGAAACCGAACAATTTATTATATTGTATTACTTTCACTTGTGCTCCTATTATTTATCAATTAACTTTCGTACCTCTTTCATTGCTAACAAAAACTATATCAAATGATGTTTTATTTATAAAAGTGTCCAAATATAAATTATTTATTTAATAATCACAATGATATCAGAGGGCTAAGCGATCCTTTGGATTGTATAAGAATGTTCGACAATCATCTTCTCCCCGTTCCCTTGTTCTTCTCGCGAAAATTACAATCGTCGACAGTAACACTGTTACAGAATATTAAATTATCGTCGTCACTTGTCGAAAGTCCCACTTAAACATAGTACGAATCACTACCGAAGTGAATGAAAAATATCACGAAACATCAGCTGCTAATTTTAAGATACACACACGGTAAATGTGTAAAGCATGTTGGTTTGCAGCTTTCAACATCTCATTTGGCAAGGTTCTTCCTCTTGGTTTACAGATCGATAAACTAATAATCACATATACAGACTTCCTGCACATAAAACAATGACATTCACTCCGTATGGGCACTTTGGATGGTATTTTAAAACACGTTTGTATTATCTCATAGTTTATATAAATAAATAAATAATTTCAAAATAAATTCTAATAATTTAATACATAATTTGTAAATAATCACATTAAACTTTACCAGAATAAGGCATTCCCCAGACATTGATGGAGTAAATTTCAACGGCCCCATTTCTGTTATATAACTATAACTTAATGTCTTTGTGGCACATTAAATTACCATAACCGTTGATATCAAAACCAAAACTGTAAAACATTACTGAACAAAATTGATGAGATTTGATACTTCATACAGGTTATTTGAAACATACGAACGTGCTTTGCATGGCAATATAAACCAATGCCATTTTTCTCGAGATGATTATGTTTAATCGGGAACTATGTAGGGGAGTTGGACCGTAAATAATTAATTTGTCAATTGATTAATTAATGGGGAACAAGGGAGTGAAGCTACTTTACACATCGCGCGATGTTACATGAAACGCGAACGTTTGTGCGTGGGAGATCCCATATCCACGTCAAGCGTAGCAGGCCGTTTATGATGCCGAGCGAATTCGCTAGTAATGAAGGCCGACAATTCGGCTTGTCTTCCAGTACGCCTAGCCATCGGTGAACCTACATGAAAATAAACAAATTAAAAATTATTTAAGAACTATCATTTGACAAGCTCACAAGAAAAGGGATACAAACAATAAAACATGTAATGTAAGCCACACCGGGATCATATGCACTCCACGCCCATACTTCATGAATTTTAAACATCTAAAGGTAAAGAAAGTGGGTTTAAGTCATGATCTGGCAAATAAAACAATTATGAATATGTTTGTAAAATTTTTTCCCACTATTTTAATGTTTTTAGCACACTTGCTTTAATTTTTTGGTTATATAATCTACACCACATTAAAAAGTGCACTTTCATGAAGCTCTAAAAAAAATTAAGTTAAAATACTTAATAGTTTATGTATTATAATGGTTTTTGCCACTGGAATGCATATGATCTCTGTGTCCCGAGTATGTAGAGAAATATTCGTATTCCTATTTGCTGCATAAATAGCTTTATCCATATTTAAATCTCCCATTTCAAAGAAATATTCCTGTATCATTTTTCTTGAACTCTCCAATTGTAGTAAACAAAGAAAAGAAATAATGTACGTTATATCTCAAAGTAATTCTTACCAGATAATGCTTCCCTAAATGCATGTAATTCAGGATCAGCGTCAGTGCCAGGAATTGGTGCTGGTGCAACCATGTTTGGTGTTGAAGTTTCTGATGGAGACGAACCACACATCATCCGCGGCTTAGGTGAACTTCTGTAAAATAAGATGTTACTGATCGATACATGTCGATGCAGTACTACAAACAAATTTCTGATATTTTTCTAGAACGAAGTGCCATATTTTTATGTTTTATACTACATTCTGAAATTATTTTACAAAAAAGCTACCGAGAGCATAATGAAAAGCCAGATGATGTCTTTACCTGTGTGAATGTGGTCGAGGTGGTGGCGGTTTCCCAGCAAGATACGCTAATAGGTCTTCTCTACGAATCATACGCCGTTTTTTCCTAGCCCAATTCATTATTTCTTTACTACGTTTTTGCCGACCCGTTTCTGTACCTAGCTCGCTGCATCGACGCATGCTATCCATTGAATCTGTCGAAATACAGATTATTAAAAGCTAGTCGAAAATAGAATAAACAATGCACGAAAGGGACATTTAGTCCAATAAAGAAATGACTTTGCCTTTTCCAAGTTAAACAGCGATACGAACGTCAATGTCAGCAAGTGTATGTAAGTCAAGTTAATAAAACAAATCGATCGTTAATAAACGTCGGACATTAATTTCCTGTAAACTCCGCTATCACTCAGAAAAATGATCTAATCGTCCGAGAATAGCTGGAATTTACTCTTATTTTCTATAAATATATTCGCAATAGCCCAAAAAGTTTGCATCAATTAACAGCTGACCTTCAGCTTTGGTCAGCTGTGCACAGCGGTCTGANATGCTCTATCAAAGCAGTAGCTATTTTGAATATTAAATTAAAAGCACGTAATCCATTTTTCATAAATTTCATGTCCTCGAAAGTAGAATTAAATTCATCTACGCTAGGCAGATTGTTAGTTCTATGATTCTGTGAGAAATTCGATAATAGTGCCGACAACAAATTTTTTAATTTGGAAACCATATCAACAGTTTCGCCATCGTCTCTACTAGTCGAAGAACTGCCGGAATAGTTTTCACGATTCACACTTTTATCAAGCTTAATTAGCCAAGCCACAAATTTAATAGGATCTAGCAAAGAATAGCCGCAAACTTTTATTATACCATTGTCAAACAATACTATATTGTTATTAGAAGTATTGTTACTTGGGTTCACATCGTTTGCCAGTCGTAATTCTATTTTTCGATTAATGTAACGTATGACTTCAGCATTTTCGCCCATCTTATCGACATTATTTGCAGCAGCAGNGTGTGTGTGTGTTTTGTGCGTATGACTGATGGCTACAGAAAGATGACCGAATAACGCGAGTGAGGATAAAGAGGAGGAAAAACACGACGGAGAAAGGATGATATTGTGACGAAAGAATGAGAACGTTAGAGGGGGATGCAGCGAAGATTTATCTTGCTCGCACATTGTTGACAAAAGAGGCTAAGGAAGTGCACGCACCTTTGTACATCGATGTGACGGTGCCTGCAGCAGTCTGGAAGGGTAGCCATAGAGAGACACCCAGCGCACGATCTGTAAAATAGCAAAACCGAAACGGAACTGGTTAGACGATCAGATCGATATGCATATGCGGTGAAAAAAAGGGTATCGAAGCGAACGAGAAGCGAGAACAGTAGCGTATCCGCTTGCATCTATGTACGTCGCACAAAATGGATGTCACGCAAAATGGTAACTACAACGAGTAGCACAGACGTCTCGCTGCTCGTGGCCCCGCTTAGCTCTCGGCTAAGGACTAATTAAAGAATGATACGAACGATTTCCAATATTATCGTTGGATTAACTCGCCTTTGTACAGCTGGGCGATGGCCGACGCGGTCGTCTGAAAACTCGTCCACATCTGCTGAGAATACAGTTCCCTTTCGTTGTGCAATTGCGTTTCATAATCCGGCTCCGTCTCTATCGCCTGGACACATTGTTGCTCCCAATTACTGTACAATAGGTCCATTAAAGGATCCTCTTCGCTCCGATCCTCGTTCATGACTCGTTGTCCTCGAGACTCTTGTTGCGAGCTCACGCCTCGCCCACCTACACACGCACTCACGATACGCACTGAAATCGAGTAACCCTAAATTCCGTCCTGCAACTCGTCCCGTCGTTCGTATTCGCCTTACTCTACCTTCTATTCCGTTCGTCTGCTTCACGTAACGCGAATACGATAGCTCGCATGCACACTGCCCGAGTCAGGTCGCGGCCATTACGATGGGCCTCGCTCGAGGACCGCACGAATCTCACGCGCAACGAAACACGAAATACGAATTGGCAGCTACGAAGAACGCACTAACCCAACGATACACACATAGGTAAAGTCCCTTACCCTTTGCACCCCTCGACTGTACTGCGACGACGCACTGATCCCTGGGAGTCACTACTGCGCTCTAGCCATCGAAACACGATACTTCGTATAGTTTCGTACACATACTATTGCAAAACTTCTATACTGTCGATAGGAAAGAGAGATTCTACCAATTCTTTGTAACAAAGTTTTATGGTGCTTTTATTTATCTCATTATAATCTGTCAAAATTACATAGCANATGTTAATAATTCGTATGCGTTAAGAAAAAAATTAATGACTTAGCATGGAATCCATGCTAAGTCATTAATTTTTTTCTTAACGCATACGAATTATTAACATCACTTTTACGTCAATTCCAGTATTGCCTAACAAGTTTCTTGTATAGATGATCTCTTAATACGAGATTTATATTGTGTCGACTTATTGACACCAATTTACAGAAGCATGTGAGTTCAGTATCATTTGCTCTATGAACAGTGGAGTAATGTACTTACTCAGCAGTAGTACAAAGTAAATGATTAAAATAGGAATGATATTGGATACATAACTATTGTTATACAGAGCTACATTATGCATTTATTATATGATTGCACAATATATTTATCGCATGTACATCTAGAGAAAATATTATTTAATCATTATTTCTGTAATATTCTATATTCTAAGTTATTAAATACTTCCATTAAAAAGCGTATAAATTTTTAATATCATTGCGCATTTGATGTAACAAACATTGGCAGAAATTCACTGTATAATTGTATTCTGATTGTGCTTTACCCCTTTCTACCTATTGTATATCTGTACGTATATGATTAGAAATCGATATGTTTGTATATATATATTCGCTGCATTCTTATAATAGAGTTAGTAAGTCTCCATATAAAAAAATTATTTATAAACACTTATGTAGAAAAACAAGTCTCTAAATATTTATGTACGTATTTTTGAACAGCCGGCAATAGCCTCTCTTCTATAGCGTCTAAATGATCAAGAATATTTTGCAGTATTCTCTCCAAAGCTCTTTGTATCCTTCCATCACGAACAGAAAAAATTGCAGTTAGACCGTTTGTTCTTACACTTTCTTTTACGTAACACCAAACAAAGTGAACTACTTGAACTATATACTCCTCAAGCTCTGAATTATGCTCTATCAAAGCAGTAGCTATTTTGAATATTAAATTAAAAGCACGTAATCCATTTTTCATAAATTTCATGTCCTCGAAAGTAGAATTAAATTCATCTACGCTAGGCAGATTGTTAGTTCTATGATTCTGTGAGAAATTCGATAATAGTGCCGACAACAAATTTTTTAATTTGGAAACCATATCAACAGTTTCGCCATCGTCTCTACTAGTCGAAGAACTGCCGGAATAGTTTTCACGATTCACACTTTTATCAAGCTTAATTAGCCAAGCCACAAATTTAATAGGATCTAGCAAAGAATAGCCGCAAACTTTTATTATACCATTGTCAAACAATACTATATTGTTATTAGAAGTATTGTTACTTGGGTTCATATCGTTTGCCAGTCGTAATTCTATTTTTCGATTAATGTAACGTATGACTTCAGCATTTTCACCAATCTTATCGACATTATTTGCAGCAGCGATACGCTTCGCGCGATTAAATTGTTTGCGGAGATTCTTTGAACGTATCGTGGATCTGTAATCATCTAGAATTCTACCCTGAGTTGACTCAATGAGGTCTCCAGCAAATTGCATATTCACTACTGCATTACCAAAGAATAAAATGTGAGTGCTCAAAGACAGTACGNAGCTATTTTGAATATTAAATTAAAAGCACGTAATCCATTTTTCATAAATTTCATGTCCTCGAAAGTAGAATTAAATTCATCTACGCTAGGCAGATTGTTAGTTCTATGATTCTGTGAGAAATTCGATAATAGTGCCGACAACAAATTTTTTAATTTGGAAACCATATCAACAGTTTCGCCATCGTCTCTACTAGTCGAAGAACTGCCGGAATAGTTTTCACGATTCACACTTTTATCAAGCTTAATTAGCCAAGCCACAAATTTAATAGGATCTAGCAAAGAATAGCCGCAAACTTTTATTATACCATTGTCAAACAATACTATATTGTTATTAGAAGTATTGTTACTTGGGTTCATATCGTTTGCCAGTCGTAATTCTATTTTTCGATTAATGTAACGTATGACTTCAGCATTTTCACCAATCTTATCGACATTATTTGCAGCAGCGATACGCTTCGCGCGATTAAATTGTTTGCGGAGATTCTTTGAACGTATCGTGGATCTGTAATCATCTAGAATTCTACCCTGAGTTGACTCAATGAGGTCTCCAGCAAATTGCATATTCACTACTGCATTACCAAAGAATAAAATGTGAGTGCTCAAAGACAGTACGTCAATAAACCGAATTTCCCTTCCCTCTTGATAACTTTCATACATACAATATGCTTGATATGCCAGACCAAAACCATTAACACCTAAATTACCCATCATTAACACATTATATGCCATTTGAGGAGTTCTGCCTACAACGCTACCACTTTGTACGAATCTGTTGAGAACAACATTTCCTCCAGACGCCGCCAGGCCAACAGCACCGCCAGTTATAGTTAACCATGAACAAAATGCATTCCTATTTGTTACATTTATGCTTTCTTCGTGAGTACTTCTATCTACCAAGTTGTGCACTGCTCTCCCCGTTGCCCATACTCCACTTACTCCGGTAGCTGCCAGTGCACCTGCAATTGCAACAACGTTAACACAATTTTCATAATATTTTTCTTTTATAATTACCTATTGCCAGAGGTGCAGCAGGTGTAAAAAAAGTTCCAATGGTTAAACCAAGTCCAATCATTCCTACTATGCTAGTGCTTGTATCCGTAACACTGAGAACAGTAGATGCTATACTACATGCTGGTGATTCTAGTATTTCTAACCATACTGACGAACTATCTGCAGTCAACGTACGCCTACAGTCAGCTTTATAAAAACCATCCATTGGAAGAACCATAGTGCACTTTGGTAAAGTATTGGATTCTTTATAATCCATCCAAGATTTATATACTCGGCCATGTATATCAATATACCATACAGTGTTTCCAGACTTTCCAGACTTCAATACTTTAAAAATTGGGGACGTATATAGATTTACTTCTGGCTCTTCACTTTCTTTTTCTTCTTTTTCAGTACTACTACTTTTATTTTCTCTTGTTTTTTTAATTTTTTTATCCGTGCTATTCTTGATTTCGTCCAAATTAGGAATTGGTGGGTCTATGACTACGTTGAAAATGATTCCATAATAAATGTGTCCTTCTTCTTCACTTCCAACTCCAAATTCCTTTACCTTGTCATATAGAGTTTGTATGACCTCCTGTGCTTCTTTTTTGTATTGAAATGCATTAATAATATCATCATTTTTACTTTTTGTATACTTATTTAATAAAACACTGGACTCTGTAGTTTCTGTAGTTTCTGAAGGAGGACCAAAGAGCGCAAATCCAATATTTTGCTTTAAGTACTTATATTCGTCTTCTTTGTACTTTGTCCATTCTGGCAAGAGTTCGTAATACTCCTGTTGCTGCCGTTTAGCTAGCTCTAACATTTGATGCTGAAGTGAAAAAGAAATGGAGGCTTAAAATTGATATATAAATACAAAACTCGTATGTAATTACAAATATCTACAATGGAAATGTTGTTNTCAATAAACCGAATTTCCCTTCCCTCTTGATAACTTTCATACATACAATATGCTTGATATGCCAGACCAAAACCATTAACACCTAAATTACCCATCATTAACACATTATATGCCATTTGAGGAGTTCTGCCTACAACGCTACCACTTTGTACGAATCTGTTGAGAACAACATTTCCTCCAGACGCCGCCAGGCCAACAGCACCGCCAGTTATAGTTAACCATGAACAAAATGCATTCCTATTTGTTACATTTATGCTTTCTTCGTGAGTACTTCTATCTACCAAGTTGTGCACTGCTCTCCCCGTTGCCCATACTCCACTTACTCCGGTAGCTGCCAGTGCACCTGCAATTGCAACAACGTTAACACAATTTTCATAATATTTTTCTTTTATAATTACCTATTGCCAGAGGTGCAGCAGGTGTAAAAAAAGTTCCAATGGTTAAACCAAGTCCAATCATTCCTACTATGCTAGTGCTCGTATCCGTAACACTGAGAACAGTAGATGCTATACTACATGCTGGTGATTCTAGTATTTCTAACCATACTGACGAACTATCTGCAGTCAAGGTACGCCTAAAGTCAGCTTTATAAGAACCATCCATTGGAAGAACCATAGTGCACTTTGGTAAAGTATTGGATTCTTTATAATCCGTCCAAGATTTATATACTCGGCCATGTATATCAATATACCAAACAGTGTTTCCAGACTTCAATACTTTAAAAATTGGGGACGTATATAGATTTACTTCTGGCTTTTCACTTTCTTTTTCTTCTTTTTCAGTACTACTACTTTTATTTTCTCTTGCTTTTTTAATTTTTTCATCCGTGCTATTCTTGATTTCGTCCAAATTAGGAATTGGTGGATCTATGAGTATGTTGAAAATGATTCCATAATAAATGTGTCCTTCTTCACTTCCATCTCCAAATTCCTTTACCCTGTCATATAGAGTTTGTATGACCTCCTGTGCTTCTTTTTTGTATTGAAATGCATTAATAATATCATCATTTTTACTTTTTGTATGCTCATTTAATAAAACATTGGACTTTGTAGTTTCTGTACTTTCTGAAGGAGGACCAAAGAGCGCAAATCCAATATTTTGCTTTAAGTACTTATATTCGTATTCTTTGTACTTTGTCCATTCTGGTAAGAGTTCGTAATACTCCTGTTGCTGCTGTTCAGCTAGCTCTAACATTTGATGCTGAAGTGAAAAAGAAATGGAGGCTTAAAATTGATATATAAATACAAAACTCTTATGTAATTACAAATATCTACAATGGAAATGTTGTTATAAGTAGGAAACAAGACTTACCCATTTAGTATTAGACATTTTGCCAGTTATTACAGTTCACATCCACTGAGTCAGTTACAAAGCCCTATCCCTTAACAATTGAAAAATTTACTTATTTATTGGAATACGTTCATAAATGCGAATCATCACATATTTTTCCCTTTAGGATTAAATGACTGTACAAAGTACATTCAAAATGTTGAGCAAATAATTTCTCTTACCTTTTATTCCGACTTAAATAGCTTGCAATAGAAATAATGTACGAACAACGACGAATTTTACAACTTATATACACTGCAATAAAAGTAAGGCACAAATGATTGAAATGGACGTCAGCACCTGCTGACTGTAGTACTCTAACCAGAGATGAAGAGATCTCTGCTCTAACTGCGCAGTATTCTGCATAGTTTCACTTTCAATAGTGGTCTGGACTTATGAAAGGGAATCCCCCGTAGGGGAACCCGATGAATTTTACACATCTGCCACGTTCTTCTTAAAAGTGTTCCGAGCACAGAATAGTGTTGTTCATGAACTATCTATTCACGCCCACATTCATAGCCATGGTAGTGTTAGTAGGAGACATAGACATGGTGGGAGGAATATGCAGGTGCAGGTGCAGTGATATCACCAGAGATGAGGTGATCTCTGATATCACTGTATTCAGGTGCGGTATAGTGAAATATAGGGTTTATACAGTATTGCCAAAAGGCTATTCTTTATTGCCAACCCTACTAGCTGAAGAAGCACTATATACTTTAATTTTCTAAATTTATTTGATGTAAAAGTGTCATCGCTTTGTCTTTACAATGTGTTTTACGCAATTATCTTCTTATATGTAATGCATAGAGAGAGATGAGCTTTTGTATACTAATTCTGAACAACCAATGAAAAGCATGAACACAGGGCAAGATCGAATATTCGTTTTACAATGGACATTACCATTTGCGACGTAATATTCCTGATACAAAGGAAGGGATTGATTTATTTGCATTCTTATGGTGCAATTATCCGTACCCTAATATCAGTTACTTGGTTCGTCCGCATTTGGGATTTGTGAGACAGTGGTGTATATAATATAATTCAATCTCGAAGCGTGGTGCTTGCGCGGCAACTGGCGACGAGAATCGACACTACGTTTTCTGGCGAATCGATATTCTGCTCAAATATTGACTTCGCGATTGTGCGTGGTGTCGCAAGCGAGTCGTGCAGTAGACGGCGATGCTCTTTTAAAAAAGCGAGTTCTTGCGAGTGATAAGTCGAGTGTCGTCGGCCGTAGAACTGATAAATCGGAGTATCCTGGGAACAGGAGGCAGAGAAAATGCTACTGGCGGCTATTACCGTGGTTTTCGGATTGACCATCGGTCTCTCCCACGCGAACATCCCAGCCCTCGAGTCGACATCGAGCTCCTTCAACAATCATGGAGGTGATTTCATTTCTCTTTTCTCGTGCCCTACATTCGTCTGATCCCTGTAAACGACGCCTCTCCCGTCGAAGAATCGTTCATAATTAATTGATTTTGCACCTCTCGTTGAGCCATTTAAAGGTTTAAGCCGCGTAGCTTGTCGAACGGTTCACTGCAGGTGCAATAATTGTCCTTTCGAGAGCACCTGCAGTCACCGAAACTGTTATGGCGAATTCATTGACTAGCCCCTATCGGTGTTTTGATACACGTTTTAAAATCGCGTCCGATCTATTATCAACTCGGAAGACTGCATAATGCTTTAAATATATTACGCGCGAGATTATGTGTTCGGATTCCCCTTATGACAGCATTAGTCACGCTTTGCGATAACAAAATAGACATGAATCAGATCAGACCCGCTCGCGTCCAAATCTCGGTTCCGATTATTATAGTTAGAAAGATGAAGTAATTTCTGTTTTACGATGCTGTGACACACGCATCATATATTACCGCGTTCAGTTACCGTAATTTGATTTGTATAAACACTTTACTGCAACGAGATCGATTATTTTTCTGTGTTAAAAAAACAATTCCTGTTGTGTCAATTTTGGTATATTCAATTAAATACATCCACAGAGGTTGTAATATAAAATATGTTATTAAACCTTCAGTTACTAAACATTGATTTTATCTTGCAATTCGGAATTTATTTTGTTGTCGTTTAAAGTAAAAAACGTGGTACTATATTTATACATTCATTTACTGTGTGAAAACAAAAAGAATATCTTATATTAAATATATTCAAATACCTCTAAAATTATTCAATCACATAAAATATGTTATTAAACCATCAGTTACTAAAAATTGATTTTATCTTACGAATCGTTTAAAGTAAAAGCGTGATACTAAATTTATACATTTATTTACTGTGTGAAAATAGAATTTGATATTGAACGTCTTATTAAATTTTATGAAGTCTTCCTTTAATAATCGAATAAATAGAAATTCTCAAATACCGAACAAATTATTCGATCTTTCATAGAATATCAGACATCAATATGTTCCCTCAAAGGGAGGATCTGGTTTTTTGTAAAATGCAATGTATGACAAATTATATTATAATTTGACTTCACAAGCATTAACAAATATTAATTTATGCTGTACGAATCTCTTTACATTGACATCATTCGGATTAGCCAGGATTTGTTATATCATGATAATAAGAATTTTTTATAAGAATTTTTTTTATACTTCCTCGATAATATATTGTACGTATCATGTTTTATAAAGTACCTTGCTTAACGCGAAGCGTTAACGTATCACAATGTTCGATATGCAGTTAGAGTGTTTTAATTTTTCCTCTGGCAGAATTATATTGCTGCCGTCGATTTACATATACCCAATCATTAAAAACAATACGACCCGTTGATAGGCACTCCTCGAATAATGCGGTTCATCCCGCTTTTATCAACGTTATTGTTTAATTGTGGGAGGAATGAAATCCTATTCGAAGCGAAATTGAATCAAAACGTTTTCTGAAGCGACGATTCATCTTGAGCACGCTTCATAATACGTTCAATCGATAACATTCATTTCATTATTGATCATTGGTAAATTCATACGAAAGCTGTTTACACAACAACATAATATTGCAATTTATAAATTATACAGTTCTGTGTAATTGAAGACGCGGTTGTGTACGTAAATTGAAGCTTGGAAGTTGAAGCGGAAATAAGAGAAATATTTAAACACATTTCATGTATGCTGCTCCAATCAATATTCCGGAAACTGAAACGAACGATTCTAATTTTTTATTACCTACATGGGCAAGCTTCGTCGTTAATTTAAGTGGGATAATTAAAAAGCGAGTAATCTAATTATCTATTAATGTTGAAATTACCGAATATATTGCATACCCGCGGCTGGAAGGCTAAAAGTTCCGAACCCAAAGGCAAGGTGCAAAGTGTCAAACTTCGTAGTGAGTCTAGTTTCCTTCAATTTAACACTTTAGAAAGGAGTCACGTGAAATGTTGCCGATTTCGTTGGAACTTCCCGAGTAGATTGAGAACCGTGAGATATTAGACTCATGTTTATGAAATATCTCACTAAACTAACTTCCCATTGAGTTCCTGTTTATATCAAACAAAACTGAAGAAATTACAATTCCCTCTGGCGTTAATTTCTAAGTAGTACTCATTACTCTCTTGTGGATCGTTCAAGTTTCAAGATACATTTTGTTAAAGTGATATTCCACAAGTTTTTATCTACCTTTAAATTTATGCAGTTCCACCGTCATATGTAATATTTTTACTTGATGCTGGAAATTCAGACAATTATCGTTCATTTTAGAATGTATATAGATACACTTTGTGCAAAGCTGCTCACAGTGGTTCTCGTTATCATATTATCAGTACATAACAGGATTATTATTACGCTATCAGCAAATTCAAAACTGCAGACGCAGTTCAATAGCAAGTGAAAACTTATAAAAAACATTCATTATTATATTAATCTAAATTAATGAGACTCGCTGAATGTTAGGTGTAAACTATATGGAATGTGGCATACGAGTGCATATATAGCTAATGAACGTACAAATTAAATTTTCCTGCGAATGGGAAGGGGCTGCATATACACAAATTTCGATCTGCATTTTTAATTGAATTATGCCCGCGGAATATTATCGGATATGGTCGGTTCTAATTTAATTTTGCATTGTATTACGAATATGACTAGGAACAGAATCGTTATTACTAAAACACAACAGCTTTTAGCCTTAAATAGTAATTCTCATCTATTAGTTCGGAGAACGATGTAACGTGAAACACCGATATGGGACAGAGTAACGGTCAAGAATCGTTGTTCCACGTTGAAAACGGTGTCGAACTTATCGGTTGTCAATGAACGGCAGTATATTTGATTCACTGGATCATTCTTTGGTCCAATTTCATTGAAATACATAGTTCCCTTCGAAGAATCAATAATAGCGACGTGTCTAAAATTGATTTTCTTTGATTTATTCCTCGTCATTTTCCAATTTACGTCTTACAAGCTGTCGCCTTATTCTTAAACGAAAGACTGGTCCAAAAATTTCGATATATTATCAAACAGATATCGTGAATAATTAAGAGCATTCTCTCGTCTTTTGACATTTTTCCTTTTATAGAAATTTTTCCTTTAACCCGAAGTATTATGCATGGAATTTGAAAATATTCGATTTTAGTTATTCAGGACTTGACTTTTACCATGCAAATGGGTATTGCGGCTCTATCAAAGCACGGAATAGAAAAATCGCTCTCGTTCGATTTTTTGGACGTTCGTCGTCAACTGCGAAAATGAAAGATTCGTCCGGCGCGTAACAATTTTCTTACGTGACGAGTATTTCTCGTTCATTTCAAACGAAATGTAATGAATGTTATTCCTATGGGAACGAGTCTTTTGCATAATTATGAATAAAAAAATAGGGGCGTCAGTTACTATTAATTAGTACTCGAGGAATAATGACCTACTTGCAATAAACTCGGCAAATTATAAATTTCCGCGCCTGTTCTAGCAAGGCAGAGATAATGAACGTTCGCGTAATTTGTGTCCGTATAATGATTCAAAATAATCGGCGAGTTCAGTTTAAATCAACTTGAAATTTTAATTAACGCATCTTGCATTGTCCCAGCTTTGAGGTGACTGCCTCTCTACAAAGTTACCAGTCTATTTTTGTAGACCCTTATTTCTTTTTCGAACGAGAGAAGAAAAAAATTCCAGGAAATGAAATTGCGAAATTGTGCCGCATTCAACGATATTTCCACTTCGAAAGAAGTTATTCTTGCACGCCTTGTCCCATTTTTTATAGTAATCTCGTCCATATAAATATAAACGATGTATATGAGTATTACGTATTTATTTTCAAACTTATCAATCAAGATATATCTTTCATAAGTATGTCGCTCTATTATTATTCTCGTCATAACGAAGATGCTTTAAAAATATATTTAATTAATGAAAAGACTTAGGCCTGTCGGTGACTTATTTTAAACTGCATTTTACTGGTTCTTCCTTAGCGCCGCGACTGGATTTGGACAGCCCGGAAAGCGGATACCACGGCCTGGTGAAGGAAAATGAAACTCTGGTCGAGGTCACGCCACAGATACGAGCTATTGGTGCCAAAGTTTGCTCCTTCCGTATCGCGAATAAACACCATGGGGAAGCGCCCTTCGAGATTGTTTTGAAAGAGAAAGGAATGGCAGAGCTGAGAGCTCTGCGACTTCTCAACTGTGAGAAACGGCGCAACTACAAGTTTGATATCGAAGCCGTTGGCTGCAATGGATCGCTATCGGAAAAGTATGAAGTGCATTCAATACCGTCCGACATTTCATGATGAACGTACATAACTCGTTCTAGCTTTTATTCCAATTGATATATTGAGAACGTGTCCCGATTAAATTCCAAAATCTAATACGAACCGACTGATGGCTCGATTAATCATGAAATTACCTCTCAAATAACGACTCGTCTTATAGTTCACTTTGACTTTGCTATGATTTAACGCGGATGGAAACTATTAGTATTATTATGTACGGAAATTCGTTGTACTTTGAAGATGTTAATGAATTACGTCAATCTAATTCTAGCGCCACGGTGCATATTACCGTGGTGGACGTGAACGAGTACGCGCCACAGTTTCTACAACCGGCCTATGTCAGCACCGTAGATGAGGGTCGCCTATACGAAGAAGTTGTCCGCGTCGAGGCGTCCGACAGAGACTGCACCCCGAAATTCGGCGACGTATGCAAGTATGAAATTCTAACAGCCGATCAGCCGTTCATCATCGACAACGAGGGAGCCATTCGCAACACCGAGCCATTGGATTACGAACGGTCGCACAATTACATTCTGAGCGTGGTCGCGTATGACTGCGGTATGAAGCAATCTGCGCCGGCTATGGTCACTGTCAAAGTCAATCGCGTCTGTGCGCCCGGCTGGAGAGGAATCCCAGAGAGGGTCGACTACGCCGCAGGTGTCGGTTCTCAACCGTTACTTCCCTCCGCCCGATTAGACCTCTGCGATGCTCCTTGTATATTGCGCAACGTTCGAGCCACCTTGACTCTCGCGACGGACCATATCGGGAAAGGTTGCGACCGCGACACGTACGGCGTTCGTAGCCAACGCAAATTGTGCGGCGCGTCTCGCGACAGCGTAGACCTGCTGCCGACCCCCGGGCCTACGACTTCCTGGACGGCGTCTTTGTCCCGCGACGAGGGCAGAGAAGCGGACGAAATTTTCGAATTCGATGGAGTTGACTCTGCTGCCATTGTACCCAGCGATGTTCTCGAACACAGCCTGGCGCAAAAATTCACGATCGGAGTTTGGGTGAAACATCGACCTCGTCCCAGACAAGATCCCCACGTTAAAGAACATATCTTGTGCGCTGCCGATGACCATAGTGAGTTGACAATCGATTTCCTTTAATTTTCAAACTTTCGAGCGAAGGAACGGTATTTTTTGAATCTGTATCATTAAACGATCGATTATTTGATTTGCAGAGATGAATAGACATCATTACGCTCTTTTCATCAGAAACTGCAGACTGATTTTGCTACTTAGACGCGACTTCTCAGAGGGTGATCCTAATATCTTCCGGCCTGCCGAATGGCGTTGGAAACTTACTCAAGTGTGCGACGACAAGTGGCATCATTACGCCGTGCAAGTTGACTTCCCCCACGTGACCCTGTACGTCGACGGAGAGGAATGGCGTACAGATGAAAAGAATCCCGAAGTGATCGACGACTGGCCGCTGCATCCCGCGAAGGGCGTCAATACGACTCTCGTCGTCGGCGCGTGCTGGCAAGGATCCGACAATAAAACGAAACACCATTTCCGCGGCTATCTGGCTGGACTGTCCGTCCTAGTTGGACGAAATGAAAAGCCGGATGTGCTGTCTTGCTTGCGCCGTTGCCAAGAAGGTATTCACGTGCCGTCGATGGACTTGCTGCAACCGGGAACCCAATTGCTCACCAACTCTGACTTAACTGAGGTACGAATCGACGGAGACAATCGCACGAACGTCGAAACTCTCCTCCGTCGCATCGGTTATTCTAACTCGAGACGATTCCCGACTCCGGGCCGACGTAATTTCCGTTTAGAGACTACGATCGTATGCGAAGGTAGCGAGAACAATCCGCTGCCGGTACCGACCGTTCAATCGTACGTGACCGTTTTGCCACCTCCCCGTCCAGGAATTACCGTGAACGGCACTGGCTACGTAGCCAGGGAATACGCGGATTTCCGTCTCGGCGTTGCCGTATTCCCGGATGCTCGAGTCACTGCCGGTTCCGCTGCCAGATTAGATGCATGCGCGGTCAGCGTCTACCCGAGCCTTAATCCCGACCACGAGAGCTTAGGGTTGCCGGGCGACGCTCTCCGTAGATATCGTTCTATCTCCGCGCGAGTAGACCGAGACGGTGTCGTTCTTTCAGGCGCCGACACGCCCTACAATTATCAACAATTGATACGTCTCATAATGTACACGAATCGTAAGCCAGCTTATTATCTCGATCGCGTGTTCAAATTGACCTGCTCCGAGCTTAGCGGCCGTTTTGCCAGCAACGAATACGTGCAGACTCTCGCTGTTATTCACCCGAAAGAGAAGACCACAGTCCTTCCTCATTCCACTCCCGACGAACCGCCGATAGCTAGAATTCTAGAGCCAGCTCCCGGCCACGTCCAACTGTCCCCTCATCACGCGGATTTGCCCGAGGAATATGCGACGGCCGCCCTCCGCGAGGGTAACAGAAGCATCGGCGGTGCGGGCGGCAGCCACGCAGTTACGATCGTGGCCGCTGCCTGTATCTGTTTCTTGCTCTTGATGGCGGTGGTCGGAGCGGCAAGGGTGAGAGGCGCGGCGAAGAGGCGACCGTCCGCCGGGGACGAGTTAGCCGCAGAGACCGAAATGGCTTGGGACGATTCCGCGCTCGCTATTACCGTCAATCCGATGGAGAGGCTCACGGAGCACGATCCCCATCATCAAAGCCAGAGAGACGAGGACGTTGACGATTCGGGTAGCTCGGACTCGGAGGACGGCTCGTACAGAGACGACGACTTAGACAGCTCTGATTGCGAGAACGACTGCGAGCTGAGCAACGGCCGACATCGCCGTCACACCTCGCCTCATGACTTGGAATGGGATCATCGTGATTTTTAAATTACTATCCTTCTGCATTCACCATCCCCCTTCTTCGTGTGGTGATTAAGTGGAGTACTAACTCATATTGTTTCTCTCTCATAAATGTATATCTCCCGTTCCAAACGATCGTTATTGTTTCTTTTCTTATGACGCTTCGTAACGCGTACGCATTGTATGCCGCTCTATATCCTATTCTAATGTTCATCGATTTAGATGCGTCTTTCAAAGATCATCTCGATATTTTCGGTAATCGATCCGATATTCCTATATATAAATGCGAAAGCGTCGTATTATATCCGTCCCCATAGATGATGAGCAGGACATATTGGTATCAAGTAAAACGTTAATGCACCAACTAGTTAGTACTCTCCTTAAAAGCCAGCAAAATTTGTAAGAGAGTGCGGGACGCTTAATCGAATAGTTGAAACTCTTTCTATCTACGACACACGCCACTGATGTTAATAGATAAAAGATACATATGGAGGATACTTAATTTTACCGCGGGAGCTTACCGAGGTAAGATGATAATTTCCAAGGTATATTGGAAACAATTAATTTATATTTTACACTCATTACCGCTAATTATTATTACTAAATATTATTATTACAGCTACTACGTATTATTATTACTACGTATTATTATTTTCTTTATCAGTAATGGAAGGACGAGGGAATTTCTTTTTATACTCTTAATATTATCATCTTCTGCTCCTTTTATTCAACTTTATTCTATTCTACTATTTGTTACGAATTTTTACTAACGCTGACTATATTCGCTATTATGTTCGATTAGAATTTCCTTTTGTATGCAGGACAGCCCGATAACGCAATCTTATCGTACAACATTATCTAATTGAACGTATATTCTTCCTTGTTTTCTAACGTAAGATTTTTAACACGATATTTGATCTCATAAACGCAGACGTGTGTATATTTTTTTCGTAACGATAACGTCTTTCATGTTCGACTATTAGGTATTCAAAATAGCGAATTTATCTGTTGTATTAATGTTCTATCGGTAGACGACGGACGATGAAAGTATATTTTTAACCGGTAACACATGAAGTCGGGCTGAGCCTAAGCCATCGTATGATACTTGCCCAATTTTCCATTTTATTTCTTAAGTAAAAAAACATCTAATATAATTTGCACAATGTTCCTTCCTAATCAATCTAAAAAAAAAGAAAAACTCTTAGCTCTTAGTAAGGACATTGCCGCGCATCTTTATGATAGTGCTTCACCATTAAGTACGGTATTAAATCATATCCGTATACATGTGTGCGCGTGCATATAGATTGGTATATGCAAGTTCATCGCGTATACAGATGATGAGGTACATGTATATGTGCACGAAAGAAAAAAATGTGTACTTACGTATACATACAATGTCCGATCATTATTCTGTGGTGAGGAACTCGGTTCGTCTAAACTGGGAGAGCGGCCGCGGGGAATAAATGCGCAGCGATTCGACTAACGAAAAAAAGAATGGTATCGTTTGTTGTTTGTTTAAATAATTATCGTGTGCAATCGTTTCATAGGGAAACTGATTTTTATGTGCCTTTACGCGAACTAATGTGTTGAATTTCTACTCTATATTTTAATAGCGAACAGTCTCAGCTGATGATTTCCTATCAGTATATCTCGCATGTTAGGCGTGCCGTTCGAGGACTTCTCGCATAGCAACTACTCCGCTGTTGTTGATATTTTAAAACATTAACTGTTATAATGGCGTAGCTGTTAAGGAACAGCGTGGACGAAGCATTCGACATTCGTTGGCGACGCGGTCGGGCATCGTTCACCAAAAAAATGAGAAGTGGATAAGTAAATATATCCAACCGGTAAAGTTTCTTGGTAACGCGCGTAGCTCGCTTGTCATCGAATGCATGCCTCACGTGTGCAATGATCCGCAGGGTATATTAATTATTGACGGATGATCTCATACGCAAACTGCGCATCGACACTCGCTACGAAGTAATGAGAGGATCTTGTATATGTATCTATGTATTTAGAGTTATACCGACCGATCGAATATTTAGTACTGAAAGTTTGTGTACGGATATCTATATTCATAGAAACTATATGAACAATTTATTTTTCCAACGAGCATATCATATCATTTTTATAAGAGATTTGTCGGAAGTTTGAAAACTTTTCGTAAAGAGCTCCTACATTGCAACTCGCTATCGTGATGTTACTTGCCATAAACCGCGACTTGTTTTCATCGAGCTTTTTATTTTTATCGAACGGATTGTTTTTGTTGTCACGTCCGAACGAAGATACACGCGCGTTGCCTCTACGCATTTTACTGTTAAAAACGATCTGATCAACGGGGAACGAGAAACGCGTCGATTTAACGACGAGAGAAAAAAAAGGGGGCGAAGTGGTCACTGGAAGTGGACAGGAGAATTGAACACGCTAATTATTTCTTTTATTGTTATTACTTCTTTTTTCTTTTCTTTTACGAAAGCGCTCACGTTTGCGCACTGTTGTTCATTCGCGAGTCATCACGCCGATTACGAATTCTAAATCTGTCGCCTGGTTCAACACTTTCGTTTCGTAGTTGTTGCAACCGCGATTGAGTTAATCTCGAATGTATCGATCTGAACGCACCTCAATTATGCACGATGTGTAATACTCGGGAGTATAATCCTATTCGAAAGACGATGAATTCTGTTCGTTTCACGGGATTCGACATTCTATACATATGCACGTACTCATTGGTGATCATGAGGTTTTTCATGAAACATAATAGAAAAAAAGAAAGACAGACTTGATATATATATATAAAAAAAAACAAGAAGTAAATTCGATTGACCGATTCCTTCTTCGATCGCACAATACGGAACCCTTTCTTGAATCTTTTACACGACATAAGCATAAAATCTGACAGCTGCACAAAGAATTAAATGCTAGCTTTCGAAGCATTAGGAGCGCGCGAACTTGAGATCGCGGTACGCCCTGTGCCGCGGGCCCTCGGCGAGGGTATCCGCCGACGGCCGAGGCACAGGAAGGGAGCATTCTTTTGTCACCCGGTCTAACGAGTCACATTTGGAGCAAGATAATACCTATGTATATCAGAGAGGAGACACTCTCGCCCGCTAGCGAGCCAGACGAAGTATTTCGCATGAAAGAACGACACCGTTGCAACGTGCAGTGAACAGCGGAGCTGAACCGGCGCTATTTAAAGCTGAATCAATCTTTTCAAATCGGACCAAATCAACCGAGTTTTATTGAAAGGTCAAGTGGACTGGATCGTTGGGTAACGCGCGAGAACAATTTCGAACACCTGTAGCTCGCTTTTTTCAACCTTTTTACTAGGTCTTGTAACGAAAATTTAAGGAATACACTTTTAAGATTTACAGCAGTTGAATAGGGGCTGGGACGTTTTATTGAAGTCAGTCGACGCGGAAGTGAACGACACGGAGGTCGTGAAAATTGTGATTTTCACCGTTTTTGCCTGAAAGCGGCTCGTCGGTTAAAAAACGCTGGTTCAGTTTTACTCTTCACTGTGACTTTAGGTGTTAATCGCCTNTTGTCGTTTAAAGTAAAAAACGTGGTACTATATTTATACATTCATTTACTGTGTGAAAACAAAAAGNCTCTCGCCCGCTAGCGAGCCAGACGAAGTATTTCGCATGAAAGAACGACACCGTTGCAACGTGCAGTGAACAGCGGAGCTGAACCGGCGCTATTTAAAGCTGAATCAATCTTTTCAAATCGGACCAAATCAACCGAGTTTTATTGAAAGGTCAAGTGGACTGGATCGTTGGGTAACGCGCGAGAACAATTTCGAACACCTGTAGCTCGCTTTTTTCAACCTTTTTACTAGGTCTTGTAACGAAAATTTAAGGAATACACTTTTAAGATTTACAGCAGTTGAATAGGGGCTGGGACGTTTTATTGAAGTCAGTCGACGCGGAAGTGAACGACACGGAGGTCGTGAAAATTGTGATTTTCACCGTTTTTGCCTGAAAGCGGCTCGTCGGTTAAAAAACGCTGGTTCAGTTTTACTCTTCACTGTGACTTTAGGTGTTAATCGCCTGCTCTAAAGATGTACTTAATTATATTAATTGTATGGAGAGAGAGAGAGAGAAAGAGAGCGCGCGAAAGAGAGAGAGCGAGAGAGAAAAGGGAAAAAGGAAAATAAGAAGAAACTATGCAAAACAAAAACCAACTAGATGATACTATTATATAATATATATTATTATACATAAAAATATATCTAAGCTGTTTGCAAATGATTTAAGAGACGAGAAAATAAAAGGGGAGAGAGGGATTAACAGAAGAAACGGTATGAATTTGTAATGTACTATTGTATTTTGTAGGCAGCTAGCGTACGTATACATATGCACATGTATCCGTGTATGTATGTTTACGTATTAATAAATATACATACTCTTCGACATTTACACGTACCGTTCGCCTAAATAGTCTGCAGAATATTTTCAATTTTACATCGGTCCAAGCTGCGACAATCTAGGAGCAATTATTCGCGATCCATTAAATGAGTCAATTGACGTTAAAGACCGCCAATCTTACTTCTCGAATGAAACGCTTGGTTCCGAATTTGTTAGAGCACTTGGGCGCACGGCAAGTTACATATACATAAGTACTACGCTCTCGCCTCTAATTCGTACGTTTACCCTCGATAAGACAAAAGAGAAGGAAGCAAGGAGAAGAGGAAGAAGGAAGAAGAAGAAGAGAAAGGAGAAACGGTCACAGAAATTATGCACGTAGGTACGTGTCTGTCACGTAAATTGAACTACAGCGTTCAGTAATATGCGGAAAAGGAGAAAATAAAGAGACGTAAAATTCCAATACTACGATGATGTTGTAATGAATTAAATAATTAACAATATTGACTATATAGCTAGGCCGTGGACAGGACGTTGCGGACCGACTAAATTCCCTCCCGTCGCAGATTGATTGTGTGTTAACTAATAAGATTAAGTAACGATATAGTACCGTTAAGGAATTTAATTATTAATACCGAATACTATATCTGTACGCTAAGCACAGTTTCAGAGTCGTAAGGTAAGGGTCGCGNCTAATTCGTACGTTTACCCTCGATAAGACAAAAGAGAAGGAAGCAAGGAGGAAGAAGAGGAAGAAGGAAGAAGAAGAAGAGAAAGGAGAAACGGTCACAGAAATTATGCACGTAGGTACGTGTCTGTCACGTAAATTGAACTACAGCGTTCAGTAATATGCGGAAAAGGAGAAAATAAAGAGACGTAAAATTCCAATACTACGATGATGTTGTAATGAATTAAATAATTAACAATATTGACTATATAGCTAGGCCGTGGACAGGACGTTGCGGACCGACTAAATTCCCTCCCGTCGCAGATTGATTGTGTGTTAACTAATAAGATTAAGTAACGATATAGTACCGTTAAGGAATTTAATTATTAATACCGAATACTATATCTGTACGCTAAGCACAGTTTCAGAGTCGTAAGGTAAGGGTCGCGAAGCATAAGCCAAGGATTATTAACACGAGCCTTTTGATTTAAAAAAAAAAAGAAAATTGAGGGGGAAGAAAAACCATGAGACACACTGACAATTATTTAAGTACTTGGCGCGTCTGCACGCGGCGCACAGGAACGCGAAATTAATCTTGTTAATCCTGCAACGGAGAAAATCGTTCGACAAGAGGAAAATTCTTAGCAATAGTACTGTACACGGGGGATACATTGAACACGAATCATGCGTACATAATTAACATGTTCACGTACACGGACACACGATTACACGCGCGGCCGCATATACACGCTGCACAGGCTAGGAAAAGTGAAATACTATCTATAACGACATATTATAAATAATATTAAGACGTCAACTGTATTTGTTTAATAAAGATGTACATTCGAAAAAGTGAAGAGACTAGCTTCACAGCCGAGAGGACGCATTAGAGTTCAGTTCACGCGTGTATCTGCTTTAGAATTGAATACAATTTTTATTTCCTGTATTCTTTACGTGCACGATATATAATTGTCAGTGTTGGGATATCATTCGTGAAATATACTTCCCGATTGTCAGAAAAGGAAAAATTGTTGAAGTGTCGAGCGTACGAAAACTTGAGTTTGAACGATAATTTTATTCCAATTGCGAAATAAATATTTTAATCAATTAAAATTATGTTAGCAATTAATTTTTTCGATATCCAATACTGGTAATTGTTATATTTGATAGTGAGTTTTTATTGCACCATCGTAGATTGGAAAAGTAGAAAAGCTTTCGATGTAAAGTTATACATGTTGCAAGAATATTGACTAAGAATATAATAATTAAAGTTTGTGTATAAAAAAACTTATGCAAGTTTGTTTTAATATGTCCTGTAGGCTGGAAGATAGTTCATGTTAATTTACCCCCTGTTAAATTACGACGGAAAAACAGCTTTATTAGATTATGATTTATTTAGATAAGACATTCTGCACATATCGAAATCCTCTGCGCACGTTAATTAAAGCAATTCAATACCATTATGTTGTTAAAACCTATATTTTGTTTCTCCTAAAAATATTTTCATTTTGTATCTTTGGAATCAAATAAAGAGATAGCTTTTATAAATATCAGAATTCTTTATTTTATTAATATATATTTATAGATATTATTAAATTAAAATCATTTCCAACGTTAACGGCTTCAATTGTACGAGCATACAAATGGTATTAGATGCACTACATTATTCCTTTTTTTGTTAACTAAATAAATAATTGTAACTTAATATTTTTCCATACGCTTAATAGATATCATATTTACAATTAAATTCGATACGTAAAATTGGAACAAACATTTCTGATACTATAAAAAATGTACAATGAAATGTTATATGCTTAAGGAATCAAATTACTTTATATTCGCTTCGATTTCAATTTGAAATATTTTGAACGTAATACCGTAAGCTATTTAATAATGACTTTTTTTTACAAGTATGAAAGGAAATTATGTTTAACTCTACGATTAAACGAAAGAATAATTTGTAAGACATTATACATTTCGCAGTGAATACTCAACTGGAAACGCGAAAGTGTTGTTTATACATATTCTTTGGGGAATGTTATAAAATGTTCTTATGCATATTTCACTCTTACCCATGGTGTGAATTTATGATGATCCAGTTGAATATTTAAACATTTCTATGCTTATTACTTATGCTTAAATACTTCAATAAGCAATCTTTATAAAATAACGAATTAGACAACTCCAGTCTTATTAATGAAAATTTTACCATATTGAATCCAATTTCGTTTCTGTACAATGAATGTGTTATCTATAATTCATGGTTGCTTCACGTTTTGGCACCATGAGTGTCTCTTTAGTTAGGCTTATGCACGTTAAAAAAGGATTGAAGAACATTCCAGTTTTACAATTACTCGAAAACTCGATCGATCTTAATTTCTGAAAAGACTAGATTAATTTAGAAACGATATAAACACAAGATTAAATGAGATATTAACCCAGGCATAAGTACTGACAAATCGATTTTCGATGTAAATGTATTGTTTAAGTTAATCTCTATTTTTCTTATTTTGTTCAACTTTACAATAAATAATATATTGTTTTCTTTATATCAAATAAACATTCCATGACAATGTAATACCGCTTTTCGATATTCTTCAGTTTGTATTTATTTTACTGCATAGAGCAGCCCGTATCTCAGTATCAGCAGGCAATCATCGTCGTTTGTTCTCCAGTCTGAGGGGAAAATAATTTTATATGCTCTGCATTCCAATGTAAGAGCGCGCTTTGGCAAACGACACTCCATACGTAAGGAATGAAGAATTCTTCTGGTTGCTCCTCTTCCACGTATTTAAATTTTAACTCTGGAAATCTCTGTAACGTAAAAATGCATCGATAAATCACAATGAAAATAAATTATTAGCTGCATTGAAATATGAAGAGAACGTACCCTCAAACGATCACAGGGCCATTCACTAGTACCTTGCTGAATCGTAGTTAAAACTTGAGTCACGCCGAGCTGCGATTGCTCTTTCTGTTCCAATTTATAAGAGAAGAAATTTATAACCTGACGAACAAATTTTAATTCATTATTACATGAATGAAAACAGTAAATAATGTATAAGCATTATTAAAGAACTTACAGAATCTATATTTTGTACGATGTCTTGAAAGGCCGAATGCATTCTGAACGGTTGAAAAATATCTTTTTTATACAAAAGGGTATATATTAAATTTGGATTGTGTGCAAGTCTGTGAGTTAAACAGCTGTTCACAATTTCTAGTACCATTCGTAGAACTTCTTCAAGTATCGTCAGATCTTGAATCTAAAATACAATCGTCACATATAGAAGCTTATTTCTAAATTATATGACGTAAATTCCTTACTGTAAACTTTACCAAATCTGCGTTTGCCGTTGTTCCATTTATTGTGATAGTAGTGCTATCGGAAGAAACTGAAGGCTGTGTGCGTATTTTTGCTTCTAATCTAGCATGCTTTTTTGCAAGGGTTTCAAACAAACTTAGCAATCGTTGACTAACGTACGGATGTAAAGATGTGAACTGTGCCGACATATTCGCCAAAGCTGCTAAACAATTCGTATGAAGATATTTGTCCTATAAAATTAAAAAATATTATATTACTTGTATAATCATTACTTTTATATTTACTTTTATTCTTCTACAATTGCTTTCTTACATCTTACCCTCATTTTAAACATATTATATTGTATGGTCCTTATCACCACAAGAATTAAGAGACCTCCTAAAGATATTTCACTTATTGATCTCTCTGTGTACCAGCTTACACCTTTAAGCATCTGGAATAATTATAGTCGGTTTATTTAAATTTTCTATCCCTTCTAATAAAAATTGAATTAATTCTTGACACTTACTATTTCGTGTATCCTTTTATTAAATACTTCGTCTTCGCTTAAAATTAGTAGGATAATAAGAGACATGTAAATATGATGTGATGTGTTGTTTGGAGCATGATATAATATTTGAAGTATCGGTGTTACCTATGAAAAGCATAAAAAATAGTCTTTTATATTCATACTATTTAATTTAATTTAATAAGAATTTAATAGAATTTATTTACCAATAATTGTATGTCTGGTCTCCTCATGATGTCTTGCTTTACATTTGGATTTCTATGTAGCAGCATATATAATAATAACGTAATTTCGTCCGTATTTGGTATTTTACAAATAGTGTTGTACAATTTGTTCAAATTAAATCTAAATGCACCTTTCGCTTGCATCGTGGAAAACTCCTCTGAAAAAGTATAAATACTTCCTTTAACATCAAATGTCGATCTGAAAATTAGATTAAAAATAATAATTAATTAGTTTACTAGCCTTGCATATCTGTGAACGTAAAAAGCGCGTTCCTATAGGGATTCTGAGTTGCAGTACAATGATTGGTCAGTACCAATAACAGTAATAATGATTGACTAGCGAGAGGTGTTTCTGTATCACGTTTCCGTTCTTCTTCCTCGGAGATACCACTATTTGCAATTTGCACGTTTTTTAAACTACTGCCCCTACCCATGCCCATGGTAATTACATTCCATAATCCAGCTGAAATGTTCTTACATAATGTAATTGATAGATTTGGAACAGGGAATCTATTACATTTACTATTCTACGTACCAGCTATGCTGAAAACAATGCTCCCTCCTGCTTGCTGTGTAAGCAACCCAGGAGGAGCATGTTCCTGCTGCACAAAATTATGCAACAGCGTGCATACCATCGCTGGCGCGTGTTCACTAGACTGCGAGTGCATCACTATTCTGTAGATGCAACTGTATTCAGCTGCTGTTTGAGAGAATAACTGCACAGACAGTAGCACCAGTAAGCAGTTTATCGCCTCCAGGTGGACGACGTATGTGAATTCACTGTTAGGACAAAGTTACTTATGCAGAATTTCATTGTAAAAGATATTTCAGACAATGAGGTGTTAAAATGTCTGTATTAAAGTTATTTACCATAATGGCACGTCAGTTATGATGTCAACCAATGTCTCAAAAAGATCTTCTAGTCTGTAGCATGAACTTGTTGGCACTGGTAGCTGAGGAGCTTCTATATGCTTTATCATTTCCTCTTCACCGATTGTTTCAATTAAATATTTTAATATACATCTCACTGCAAAGAGCGCATTGTACGTCTGCCATGCTGATATGATTCTGTAATATGTAAGATGTAAATCAATTCCAGTTTATCAAATACCATAACAAGAGGTGTCATACTTTTGATTCTGCATCGGGGCAAGTAAATTGTTAGCACGTATAAGTGCAACTTGTATCAAGCTGCCCAAGTTGCCAGTGTTTAAATTGTTTGTGAGTAACTGTTGGCATGAAGAATCTAAGCGGGAATCTAATTCTATTTGGTCATTTCTTGTCACAGGTGGCCTTATGTTATAGGATAAAAAACTATTCCAAAACGGATCATTTGGAAGTATACTCTTCTTCCCACAAAATCTTTCCAAATGAACATTCTTGGATAGATCATCGTATCTACTTGGTGTTGCACCCATTGCCTTGCTTTAGATTTCTGAAAATGAAAAATACATTTTTGCTTCTTATCTCCACGTCTCTTCGAACACGTATTTGTATTTATTTAAGGATATATAACCGCGAATTTATGCATGTCATCCAGATGATTTTATGTTATATACTTTGAAGATATTAGTTATGAATTATGTTTTAATTATGACAGAAAGAGAATTCGAGCTTCTGTCATTATTAGCAAGGGGAAAAAGTGTACAAAACGTATGGTAGCCATGAAAACACCGTACAATAACATACTTTGACAATCCACAATCATAGAAACGTAGTAATTCAATAATGACTCCTAACAATGGGGGTTTGTTGTGTGCGCTATCGCTTTTATTCCTCTACGTGTTCTTCATGTCAGAATTATTATTAAATAGTCTTTACAGTATGATCGTAGATTACGCAAATACAATCAAAAACCCGAAGAAATATAACCTCTTGACATGTCAACGGATCACTGTACAAATATATAGATAAATCAAAATGAGCGCCATCTTCGTATTTCATTAAATCATTGAACTCTACCCTTTCTAATATCATATTCGAACGTGGCACCATCTAGCGGAATGAATTCGCGAACTAAGTATTCTAGATTACGAAGTAAAAACATAATTTTCCTGACAAGTTTCAGTACCGATTTGGATTTTTATTTATTACAACCATACTCGTTAACATATCTTAATAAAACTTCGGGGACATTTAGAGAGGACCTTTCTCTATCGTTTTGTCAAAATCGTGCGTATAATGGTACGTCAAAAACCGAGATATTTGCGTTTTTTTCTAAATCGTCTCGTTTTGACTGGCATTTGAAACTATAGCGCCATCTAGCGGACTGGAGCCGCGAACTAAGCGTTCTGATGTACGGATCATGACTGCGACGACGTCGACGCACTGGGATTGCTCTAACTGCGCAGTATTCTGCATAGTTTCACTTTCAATATAGTGGTCTGGACTTATAAAAGGGATTCCCCCGTAGGGGAACCCGATGAATTTTACTTTTCCTGACAAGTTTCAATCGCCGATTTCGAATTTTAATTATATCAGTCGTATTCGTTAACATATCTTAATGAAACTTCGGGGACATTTAGAGAGGACCTTTTTGAACATGCTTCTATAGTTTTGTCAAAATCAGTACGTCAAAAATCGAGATATTTGCATTTTTTTGTTGTATCTATTTCGTAAATTTAGAACGCTTAGTTCGCGACTTCATTCCGCTAGATGGTGCCACGTACAAATACCAGACACAACGAGACGATTTAAAAAAAAATGCAAATATCTCGGCTTTTGACGTACCGATTTTGACAAAACTATAGAGGCATGTTCACAAAAGCCCTTTCTAAATGTTCCCCAAGTTTCATTAAGATATGTTAACGAGTATGATTGATATAATTAAAATAAAAGTTCAATGGATATTCCAAGGGATAATTTAAAAAATAAGGAATAATTTTAAATAGCACTTCGTATTGTGATTTACTTCATATTTTACTTAAATTCAGACTTTCGCCTCTTATACTTATTCAACATAAAACTATTAAAATGTATCGTCATCATCACTTATTACAAAACGATGAATTATATTCTCAATATCATAATCTGATAAAATCCTGTATCGTTGGTGTTCAACAGGAAGTTCATCCGATTAAGAAATTCCTCGGTGACCGGAAGAAGGAAGTTATCAAAGAAATTATGTTGGTTAACGACTTTTACATAAACAATCATTAATTACAGACATAAAAAATCTATTAAAGAATTTTGTCAAAGTATTTCCCCAAGACAATAAATTTCAATAAAAAATAAATACGAATGACAGAATGTTCGATATACCCCGATTTTTAATATACATTTTTAATTAACCTACAGTACCATTTAAACATCCATAATTTAAGAATAATTTGAAACAAAAAAATGCCCATATAATATCATTCTTTTCTGCAAATAGCGCAGAGAGAGAGCCCAGCAAACACACCACATTAGAATTCACGCGAACCTACTTCGAGGAAACGATAAAAGAGCTCCAAAATATCGAACAAGCATGCGAGGACTGTCTCGGACGAATAAACATAGATTTATTAACGGCCACGAAGGGTCGCATGCAACCGCCGTCCTATTTACACCCTGAAGAGCTGCGAATAGCTTACGAAATATGCTGCGGCGCGTTCAGGCAAACGGAGGACGAGACTTCGTGCCATTGCACCTGGGAGAACAAACCCACATGGGACCTCGACGACGTCCAAGACATCCTGATTAAACCAGCTAAAATGGTACGCACGGAGTACGACGAGTACGACATCAAATTCATGGAGGACATCATTTACCTCAGGACGAAAATGTTCTCCTTACCGAGAAAACGAACCGACGTGTAGGTCGCTTGATATTCTCTTCTCTTTACGATCGAACGATTTGCAAAAGTATTTGAAAAAGTATTTTTCAGAACGAGCGGCATGGAAATTCTCGAGAAACCTGACGGTCGTCTAACGAGTATTCGATTATCCTTGCGCACGTCCGATTTCCTCTCAATCCTTGCAGAAAAGGATCAGCCGATGGTTTTCCATCCAGAGAATGAACTATCAAAAATATCTACTTTGAGATTCATCGACGGGAAGTTTATCAGCTGCGAGATTTGGACGAGGCTTTTGGACCTCCACGGGAATCAATATGGATCGAAATGGTACTTGGTCCTGTGTCCGCAGATCGAAAAAGTTTTAAAAAAACGCTTGGTACCAATGCTGCACTTGGATCCACGTATTACGTATAACTATATCTCGACGATCACGAAGTACTCGAATTTTATACTGAGGAAAGCGGATTTAATTCGAATGTTGATTGATAAATCCGAAGCTGTCTGGTTACGTACTTGGGAGTACCAGTTTCAAATGGCAGAAGGAAAGGAAATAGCTGCGACGATAGTACAAGCCACTTGGCGTGGCTATTGGGTAAACGATATCTTCTATCAATAATAATAATAATATTAATAATAATACGCAGAATTCGTAATCTATTTCATTATTTAACCAGACGCGTAGGAGGATAGCGCACTCGGGGCGCATGTACATAGCAGCCAGTCTCTTATGGTGCGCCTGGCTGGGATTAAAAGAAAAGAAACAAATGCACAAGCGTTATTTAAAAAAAATGTTGATCTCGTTGCAAACCACACGAGACCTCACTTCAAGGCTCAGCGTAGAATACGATTCATTGATTCGTCAACCGCACGTGGTGATCCATCTGCCGTCGATCGGTTTCCCAACGGACATACGTCGAATGTTGAATCCAAAAATGTTCGGCATTTATCAGAACATCACGATTTTCCGAATGTGCTTCGTGGCCAATCCATACGCCGAGGTGGTCTACATTCTGCCTGTGAATCCCACTCGGGATTTACTGTTGATGTACAGCGACTTCATCGAGTCGATGGCTCCGCACGACAACGTCGCGAAACGAATCACGTTTATAGCCCTTTCGCAAGCGGATACATTTAGAAATCGAGCCCTGAACGTCTCTAGGATCCTGCATTGTTCCGAGGATTCCCTCACCGAAATCAAGAAGAAGATCAAGGGCAAGAAGGCTTACTTCCTGTCGTGCGTCGTCGACGAATGCGACATGAGATTAGCCGCTAATCTCAAGGTTCCATTGTTGTCCCCTGACATGGAGCTGCAACACCGTTTCCTGAGCCTCTCGAACATATCTGGACTGATCGAGACTCTCGGTCTACTGCAACCACCGCATAAAAGGAACATAACCGATTTCGATACACTCTGTTCGTCTCTGGCCGAATTAATGGTCATTCACACCGAGGTCAGCGTTTGGATGCTCAAAGTTAACTATGGAGTGGTTCAGAAATTTAACGGGGCTTTTCTTATAAATCATATAAGTATACCGTTTATGCCGATATTGCGGCGGGAGAGAGAGCGATATGGAGACGACTGGCTCGTGCAGTCCGAGTTGAGACAAGAGTTCTTTGAGAAGATGAAGGAACATTTACCGAAAGTTATACCGAACCTGACTCGACTGTCAAAAATTTTCAAATCTTGGAAACAGTTCTATGGGTTTATTCAGAAATACGGTTGCCTGATACAGGCTGTTCCAGTCGAGGATAATCCTAAGACTATCTTAGTTTCGATGTTTGTTCCGGGGAAAGAAAGTCACAAGGAACCAAGGTGGTTGGGAACCGCGGATAAAATAAATCTAGGTATTATATTATAATGCTTGTGATTTCTTTTTACAGAAAACAAGTAGTAAAAATAATGC
>SMSR01016122.1:246126-265463 GCA_019453355.1 Ceratina japonica | reverse complement strand
AAATATGGAATATAATACAAGACGACGACCTGTTAATAACGAGTCTACGAGTGACCCCGAGAATATTTATTTACACGATTTACAAATGTACAGTGAACCACCGTTACAAGGGATGATACGACTTGTAGATTACCAAAAACTGGGTGTAGACAGGTTGAAAGGTAATTACAATGCAAAATTGTATGTGTAATAACAATAATACATGCATTAGCCGACTAATTGTTTCTCCATGATTTTTTATAGTCCTGCAATATGTTGAAAGTAATGCAGCAAGGACAGATCTCAAAACAATGGAAGAACGCAAACTACATCTAAGTGCAGCATTAAAGAAAGATGGGCTTAAAGACTATGCACATCTCTTGTATGGAAAGGGATGTAGTTCATCCACAGATATGGACAAGTCTTGTAGAAAAATGGACCATTTATCACATTATATATTGAAACTGGCATTTTGTCAAGATACAGATCGTGAAATATGGTTTATTAAGCAAGAAGTGGAGCTTTTTAGATTGAGATTTAGCTCTTTAAATAAAGAAGGTGTTGAAAAAATGCTCAATAAGCATGAGATGAACTGCCAACAAGTAGGTGATGAAATAAGTCAACAACAAAAACCTGTTGCATTTATGATTTCCTTTGTTATAATTGTTCTTCTAAGGTTACACAAGAAGAAAAAGACGAACTTAGGGAAGAACTTAGTACCTCTACTGCAAAGATTACAAATATTGACACAACAGATTTCTATAAAGTGCCTTTTCAGAAGGTCACAGACCTAGTTAGAGGGCGGAAAGTATTTTTAAAGTTAGGAATAGCTTACATACCGCACATAGAGCTGATATCTTTGTTTACTTCATATTTCCGAAAGATTCTAAGCGACGATATGGATGTAAGTATAGTTTTGTTATTATTGTAACTATAAATAAATTATATGATGCTTTTGTGATAAAGGGCGCAAGATGCTGTATGATAAGGATAAGTGACGACCAAAGACTGATCAGCTATTATAAAAGTTTAAATCGTACTTTCTGTACTGCAACTCAGGTCGTTTGGACTACAGACAGTACACCTATAGAAAAACTGGATGAGGTAAATAATTAATTTTTTTTTATAACGTGAGTCTGTTTTAATATAATAATGTCTAATTTGCAGTTGTCAAAAACGTCGTATCCTTTGTGCATGAGAATATTACACGAAGGACTTAAAACTAATCACCACCTTAAAAACGGTGGTCGTATCCAGTACGGTTTATTTATAAAAGGCATTGGTGTGGGCTTGGAAGATTCTTTACGTTTTTGGAGAACAGAATTTACTAAGAAAATAGATGCAGACAAGTTTGAACGGAATTATGCGTATACTATAAGGCATACTTATGGTAAAGTGGGTAAACAGACAAATTACACCCCTCTTGGATGTCCAAAAATTATGTCTACAGCTGTAGGCCCAGGAGAATATCACGGTTGTCCATATAAGCACATGGATCCAGCATCATTGAAACAAAAACTATTTAATTACGGCGTACCTCCAGCAAGTAAGAATGTCTTTATCACATTATTTCCTTTCTTACATTTTTATGTTTTGATATTTGTAACTTTCATTTTGTTTCAGCTATCGGCGAAATAGCTGAGATGGTCAAAGAGAGAAATTATCATATAGCTTGCGCCGCATATTTTAAAGCTGCACATAACCAGTTACCAGAGAAACCTATTCTTCATCCCAATGGATATTTTATGGAAAGTCGAGCTCTATTAGCTAAAAAAAATCCTACAGGTGCAACAATATCATTTTTAAAAGGTGCATGAATGATTTGTTAATGCATAGACTAATATACTCTACCTTGTCACACAGAAAATGAAAACAAAGAAAGACTTTCACAGAGTGGAAGATTTAGTGATAGAATGGGCACTCCTAGACGAACTGACAGAAGCATTGCTACACCTTTGAGAAATATTGGTACACCTTCAAGGAATGTTGGAACACCGAGGAATGTTGGCACACCTTCGAGGAATGCTGATACACCTCCAGGAAGTGGTGGTAAATTTTCGAAGGATGTCGTACCGTCGACAAGTGCAGAAGATTCGCCATTGTCAAATACTACATGTGAAAGAGGCAACATGACTCCAGTTAGAAATAAAAAACTTGTTCCAAAGAGAATAACAAATGATCTTACCGCCGACGAAATCGCAGAATTAATAAACGAAGACATGTAAAATGGACTGTAAAAGGTTTATTTCTTAAATTTATTCTTATTAAACTGTGTATTCTATATTTTTTATATGTATATTTATAATATTTTCAATTTTGTTTAACTATCTTTAATAAACTTAAATTGTCAATTTGATATATATTTTCTAAATAATATCAAATAAATAATATATCTTTTCTGATTCATGTAGTTTCTTTCTAAATAATATTGCATTACACGTAACTATTGACCTCCTTCATTGATCTTCTAGATGAACAATTTTTCTTTACATCGCGTATCATTGATTCTACAAGTTTTTCTAAATTGTATTTATGTTTCCATCCCCAATCTCGCCGTGCCTCGCTATCGTCAAAAACTTGCGGCCAACTTTCAGCTAAAATCCAATAACAGAATAACACTTAAACCTTTTACTAATACGAATGTTATAATATACCAACCAATATATTGTCTTGCGTCTGGTTTGTACGAAATCTTCAAGTTAGGAACATGTTTCTTCAGTTCTTCGAACAATTCTTCAGGTGTGAAACTCATAGCAGTTACGTTATATACCCTTCTTTGCAGTAGTTCGTTTGGAGTGTTTAGATATTGAAAAAGCGCTGACAAACAATCCTCTATATACATCATTGGCAACCTCGTATAGGGTTCTAAATAACACTCATATTTTTCAGTAAGCAATCCTTCATGAAAAACTGCTACCGCGTAGTCTGCAAAAAATATATGTATCAGTTAAAATAATTAAGTTTGAAATATTATTATTAGAATAATTCTATAATTCTATTATACCATATTATTATTATTGCAATAGTTCTGTAATTTTATAATTCTATTGTACTTATATATTCTACTAATTTTATTTATTCTGTAACTTTCATTTTTTCGAGATTTACGCATCAGAAGGTAAGGGAAACGCAAAGAGCGATCTCATGGTTCATGATTAAGGGACACTTAACAATTTAACATATACGTACTATTGTCCTTGAAGAACTATAGACTGCGTTATTACGCAGTTATTCTAATTATGCTTGAAACGTGGTCCAACCAGAAATTTCAAACACTTCGGTTTTCAGAAAATTTAAAAAATGATGTTAATAAATCTTCGAGGATTGCGCAAATGAAATATATTCGACTATTGATTTATGAAACTTTATTTTTTAATGATTCTTCCTAAATTATTCTATTTACATTATAATTAAAATACTTACGTCTGGATATTTTATTAATAGTTAGCAATAATGAGTATACATCAAGATACATACCTGTGGTACCACCGCCTGGGGGATCACTGCTAATGACACCCGGGAATCTAAGACACCGGAAGTCAAGCCCAAATCTGTGATGATAATATTCACCCAACAATTCGGCATGCACTTTGCTAACGCCATAAATCGTTCGTGGACGTTGTACGGTCACGTTCGGGGTGGGATTCCGTGGTGAATCGGGACCAAATGCGCCGATCGTGGATGGAATAAATATTCTTAATTTGTACTGCTTCGCCAGTTCGATAACATTGTGCATACCTAATACAAGACTTATGAAATAATATGTGAATTGTTCGAATTTTCGAAATGTATTGTTCTCATAATTTTTAATAACGATTGCACTTGTCCTATTTTTCGAAAGTTCTCTTCAGAGATACGTAATTCGCATTTATCTAAGAAAGCTGCTTTACTTTCTCTAGTGCACTTTCCTTTATGACTACGGTAACAACATAATTAAATAACAGATTCACTTAGCACGACAATTTGTCTCGTTTTCCAACGACCTAGAATACTCCGAAACTTAAAAAATCAATTTTTACCTTCAATGTTCACTCGTACAGCCAGTGGAACATTCTGCTCGCCAACAGCGCTGAGCAGGGCGCTAAAATGGATCAGCCAATCGATTCTGTAATTCACGACAATTTTTTGAAGACCCTTGAAATCGAGGATGTCCGCGAAGATGAATGGACCGCTCGATAGACTTTCTTCGGTCGGTTTGATTATGTCAGATAATATCACGTTCTCGTTTCCATAATGTTTACGAAGCAGCTTCGCGCATTCGGTACCCAACTGTCCGAGGCCACCTGGCAAGAACAGAGAAAACATCATATCATTTGCATACGCGCAGTTCAAAATAAGAATTGATAATAAGTAACAATTAATATAAATATTAGTGACTGGTAATGGATATATTTACAATATTTTATAAAGTGGTAAGTCTGGAATTATTTATGGCGACGCGGTAGCTACCCTGCGGCTATCGTTGAACAAAATCTCTACTTTCTGCTTTTTTAAAGCATTCATACCTGTAATAAGTATCCTTGGCGATTTTTCTGCGGTATGAACCTTACGAATTCCAATATTCCTAATTTCCTGGATTGAACCACATACATTATTTATGATTTGATAATCTTTCAGAATGTTTCTTGAAAATCCTTGCGCAGTTTTAAGAAAATGTTTGCACCACATATCCTCAAGCTCAAAAATGAAGAATTAATAAATACCTGCTATTCTTACAATAATGAAAAGTGCACAGGACGTGTTATTTACAAAGCACAACAATAATATGTATAAAAAAGAATTTATCGGGGTATGAAAAATGTGTTCGATTGGGCACAAATACGGATTGATTAAAAATGAAGGAAACCTTCTTCGTGTTGATGTCGATAAACTACTGCCGTAGCCATGCATAATCAGACGATATTATAGAACCGTTGATTCTGAAAACCAGTTGTAACACGGATTTGTTCTTGACATTGTGTTTGTGCGTAAATAAATGCAGGACCTTCACGTCACGCGGAGGTTTTATATTCTATTATCTATTACACGTGTCTGCTTGGCCGTGATATCCACGAAACTGCAAAAACAACATTTATTTAATATAAAATATAATACATATATGTATAATTCGTAAGAAGTACAACGATAGTAGTATAGTTGAACATTATGAAAGTATCTACGATGTAAAAGCAATGCTATGAAGAATGACATGAATAGAAATCATATGAAGCAAAGAAGTAGGATATACCGTCACAGTATACCGTTCATAACGAGTTTCCCTCATTAAAATAAAATGTCTTATTTCGTAACCTTTGCCACATTGTGATATGTCAGAATCAAGAGAACACGCGTCTTCGTTTCTTTTTACATATTTATATAGTCCTTTGAAACTTGAACGTATCGACTATTCGAACTATTGATATATGTATAAGCACTAAAGATTGTTTATAACCGTTTACCAATAAAAATTTTATATATAAGTATTCAAGTACATATTACTGAAAAATATAATTTATTTGGTACATACCTTTTATACAAAATAAATTATTAATACACGTATTTGGAACATTATGTTATATGATAAAAAAATTGAAAATGACGAATTATACATACGTATTTCATCGCAAAGCGGAATGCGAATAAAAATGAGTTCACATCCACATCTTTGATGTATGGATTAGTTCAAGTAATTAATAGTAATTCTATACTTGTTAATCGTTAACAGAGACACGCGACAACCAATCTACTGGAGCACCGCGAGAGGGGAATTTGCTGGTGGAGGGAGAAGTGTACGGATTTTGCAACCCTGTTCGTTAATTAATTAACACGACAAATTTTTCAACCCTACATTCTTAAATTTATCTATAAAAAATAGGTATCGATACACTCCTATATTGTACGATACATTTTTTCTAGTCAAAACCTATACAAGTGGCTCTCGATTTACGCACATTCTATTTTCGCACAATTCGCTATTTTGCACGTTTTTAAAAATTCAGGAAGACAGGGCATGTTATAAAATCTTTATCAAGAAAATAAAAGAACAATTTAAAAAATGTGCAAAATAGCGAATTGTGCGAAAGTCGAGGGTCGCCTACAATCAGTTTCCAAAACAAGTTTTAATTAATGAATAATATTTAAATTTTGATATGTTCATTAATGTAATATATGAGGTAATAGGAAATGTGTTAAATTTTATTAATGTATATTCAGAGAGATACTATATAACAAATATGTGTCAATATTTGTTGTAACCAGTAGATTCTTTGTGCTTTTAGAACAACGGAAAGAAGAATGTGGAATTCATATCATCTGGACTGGAACATATTTAACTGCACGTTCATAAGAAAATCATGGAAATCGTGTTCGTTGTCAATGTACATTAAAGCAATATCGTATATCGTTGTAACTATAACATTTCTTTTGGAAGGGCAATACAATAAAATAAATTATAAATTACCCTTAATGGCAAAACACGCTTTTTTCCATTTTACTATACTTCATTTTATTAACAATTTCATTGTAAATATACATATGTAAAGGTCTTCTGTGAATGAGAACTGAAACCTTTAGTTTTTGGAGATCTTTTCCAAGATAAGATCTTAAATTCGAAATTTCTGTCACTGTCACCACTTTAGTAGATTGTAAAGATTTGGTGGAAAGGGAAGAATTTCCTGGAAGCGTGCCTTCACGGTGGTTAGACACGGCACTTCGCAATTCTCTTTTCGTTCCCGCTCGCCATCGCCCACGCCACAGTCATCTTCTCCCCTCGACTTGGTGCATCGGCACGCTTTGCGCAAAACTTCTTCGCGTTCGTACCCAGGTACATGTTCGAAACAAGAGTACCTACTTACCCGCGTCGCGTGTTCTCCGGAACAAAACGATCATAACAGGAGTTCGACTTTTGTGTGTTAACAGTGTTAGTTGACCTCGAATATAAGAGAATCGTCGAAATNGCTCTTATCATTGAAAAGAGGATACTTTTATGAAGGAGACAATTCGGGAAATTCCAATTTTTGAAAAAAAGTTTGTTAAAACATTTCTATTCATTACCAATGTAATTAATTAATCTACAAAAATAATTGAAGAAATTTCAAACACTTCGGTTTTCAGAAAATTTTAAAAATGATGTTAATAAATCTTCGAGGATTGCGCAAATGAAATATATTCGNCGCAACACTTTCACTGCGACCGTATGTGATTGCTATGGTTTGATCACGATTGCAGACGTTGATGACGATGGTCATAGAAAAGCTGCTGCACCTGTACCAATTGTATACATTGTAAACCGCAACTGTATGGTAGTAGGGTGTGCAGCGAAACGATTATGTCAACCGTTTGCGGGATCAACTCGAGTCACGCGAAGATCCGTTCTGCTAGGAAATGTTTTAAAAACGAGGTCCGTTTACCGTCGGATAGAATTGAATCAGTTAATTGTAGAGTCCATTGAACGATGAGAAACAATTCTCTAACAATCAGGTAATCTAGTTTAGAAGAATGCAAATGCAGTCACGCGAGTGTAGCGACCTGTATTCTTTGGGCCTGATGCGCTCCCTTAAGTCTCCGACGTAACACGCAGTTTGAGCTACATACGGTCTTTTGATCAAACTTCTTTTTCTATAGACAATTAAGAGATATCGACGAAATTCTTTATGTTCGACTGCGTTTCCAGGTCGTCTGATTGTTCCTACTTACGGAAGATGCGTTATGAAACACAGGTGGTCACCCGTAACATCATCCTCGTAGTATACCTTTGTTTTCGTTTTATCTGCTGAAGTATTCAGTTCTCCAACTTACTTCTTCGTTTTGCATTACCAGCTTCAATTTTGTTAAAAGCTTGAATAAAACAATTAGTAATATTTATGAATGAATAAACTATGCTCGTGAAATTTTTATTCTTAACCCATTTCACTTATTCCGTTATTTTTATTAGTGTAGTAAAAAGCATTTGACCGATATTTGTTGATAATACTTCAGATTTTATATTGTTATTTATAAACGTCTTCGGATATAAAGTGTCAGATTTTAAGAGACTTAATTTTGTCAGTTTTTACGTATAATAGAAAAGTATGCGATTGAGGTATGTGACGAAGTTTTAGGCGACAGGTAATTGCTGTGGGGGAGAATTGTCATAGCGGTGTTTAGCTTTGCTTACGGTACGGAGCATTAATTTTGTCGTCTACGACCGTGACGTGTAAGTACAAGCATGTATACGCGCGTACCTTTAACGATTTATACGCAGAAAACATAGCGATGACAAAGAGTGCTTTAACACTTAAGGAGCATCCNGCAGCTTCAATTTTGTTAAAAGCTTGAATAAAACAATTAGTAATATTTATGTATGAATAAACTATGCTCGTGAAATTTTTATTCTTAACCCATTTCACTTATTCCATTTTTACTTCGTGTAGTAAAAAGCATTTGACCGATATTTGTTGATAATACTTCAGATTTTATATTGTTATTTATAAACGTCTTCGGATATAAAGTGTCAGATTTTAAGAGACTTAATTTTGTCAGTTTTTACGTATAATAGAAAAGTATGCGATTGAGGTATGTGACGAAGTTTTAGGCGACAGGTAATTGCTGTGGGGGAGAATTGTCATAGCGGTGTTTAGCTTTGCTTACGGTACGGAGCATTAATTTTGTCGTCTACGACCGTGACGTGTAAGTACAAGCATGTATACGCGCGTACCTTTAACGATTTATACGCAGAAAACATAGCGATGACAAAGAGTGCTTTAACACTTAAGGAGCATCCAATTTTTCAAAAGCAAAAATTATCATTTTTTTACTGAGCAACTATTTTTCACAAAAATGTGTACATTTCTGATTCTTTTAACGTTAAGAAAAAAGTGAGAAGATATTTTAAACATTTCTGAATGGTATTCGAGAAGTCTAATTATCCTAAAAAAGGTGTTGCGATTATCCACATTGTAAACTTTAATTACTTACAATTAGCAAGTTTCATGGCATTGCAGCACCTGTCTCTCTGAGCAGTCTGAGCATATGGTTCGTATTAGGAACGGTTCAAAGGACAATACTTTTCCGCGTTCGGTGCTTCCTCCACTGTAATGGGAACTTATTACCGAAAAGGATATGGAAAAGTATTGTCCTTTGGACCTGTCGTTTCTAAAACAGACGTATCTATTTCAAGTGGCTTATTGTTAGCCGGAATAGGGCCCTCTTCTGTATTTCTCAACCCCACACATGAACAATAAATAAAATCATCCTGAGAAGCTCTATGAAATAATGCAAAAAAATTTATTGGAGGAACGAACTTGACCATCATATCTCATTAAATAATAACGTAAAAATAATTCGTTTCTTAAAAAAAAAATGTTTTCCCTTAAACCGTGGAATTTCTATATAAATACACATATTCTCGTTTATGGGATAGAAATAAATGAATTTTTACAGAAAATGTGGGATTGGCATTTAAGGTCGTAGACCAAGATCCAAATGCGCTATGATTAAACCACCAAGGGGTGGAGGCCTCTTTTTAACTGGCTGGTTCGTGACACTGTTATCTATCAGTGTCACCGCCCAGTTAGGTTCAGAGTACGGATGTCCTGCGCAGGAAAAGATTCTACCTTGCAGATGTTCTACTCGTGACATGGAGATTCAGATATGGCAAGTGTCATATTTTAATCATAGCAGAGCTTGATTGAAAATTAATTTTTAATTACTTATACGTAAAAAAATTCTACTATACAAGAAGAATTGTTTTATACAAGAAGTTCAATGCAAGTTTAAAGCTATTAATTATCTGTTCTTCAACAGGTGTAGCCATAGTGAGTTACCGAAAGTCCTCGAGGGTTTAAGGGCTGTGAGCCATTATTTGGATCGGCCAGTAGACGAATTGATCCTGGAGAACAATAATCTGCCTAGTTTGCCAGGCAAAGTTTTTGCTACTCTACGCGTCCTTCGTTTAATGCTCCGAAATAATCGTCTCGAGAGAGTATCGTCAGGATGGTTAGAAGGACTCCACGACTCCCTATTAGAGTTATTCGTCGTGGAATCAGACTTACGCTCTTTACCAGTGGACAGTCTCGAAAACCTGCACGGACTCGAAGCGGTGACCTTGCAGAGCAAAGTGATGAAGAAACTACCGAGATTCTCTGGGCTTTCGAAGCTTAGGTATCTTCAAATAAATTCGCCAGCTTTATTGGAGCTAGCGCCAAGAAATTTCCGAGATTTACCAAATTTGGAACAGCTCCACGTGTTCGGTAGCCCGCGTCTAATACGATTAGAGGCCGGCGTATTCCGAGACTTGCCCCGGCTAGAAATAGTGAACATCACCGATTGTGGAATCCACTGGGTTCATCCTCGGTCGTTAATAGATTTGCCACAACTGAAAGAAGTCTCATTGATCGGGAATTCGATCGCGGACGCTGGTATGATCGGCCGCGTTTGCATGGACCTACCTTCCCTTTCCGTGATACGTCTGGACAGAAATCGGATGAACCGTCTCGGCGAAGGAGCTTTTACGGATTTGCCGGTTCTCTCCCGCTTGTACTTATCGAGGAATCTGATTACCGAGGTATTCGCTGGAGCGTTTCAAAGAATGCCGACGTTGAAGGTTGTAGATCTTAATCACAACTTAATACATCGGGTGCATCCTGAATTCTTCCCACGCGGACCTGGAAACGTCCTGGAAGAAATGTGGTTGATCAACAATGACCTGAGCCACGTGACCGAACTAAGATCGCTGATGGAGGCATTGCCACGGCTGAAATTCCTCGACGTTAGCCACAATCAAATTGAAGAGATACCGTTTGGCGCGTTGAGAGGACATCTCACGTTAGAGAGACTTCACCTTGACCATAATCGGGTGGCCTTTCTCCAAAGAGAGACCTTCACCGCGATGCCTGCTCTTCGGGAATTACGATTGAAAAATAATTCTTTGTCAAACTTATTGGAAGCGCCATTCTGGAACCTGCCAGCGTTGAAAGTAAGTGTGTTTAACAACGACTATGTCTCGCAGAAAATTTTCAAGATATTATAATACGTATAACTCACACAAATTCGTTATTATTGACGCTAAGAGCTTTGGATGTCGGACATAAAATAATTTGAGTATTTATAAGGATGATAATAGGGAAACGATTATTGTTTGATCGTAATCAATAAGATAACGCTACTAATTTCAGGGACTAGATCTGTCTGGGAATTACTTTCGTCACATTGAGCCGCGTTTACTAGCAAATTTGCCAAATTTGAGACGTTTAGACATCAGTGGAAACGCGGTCGGCCTCATAGAACCCGACTCGTTCTTAAGCACACCAGCACTAGAGTACATCAACATCTCTGGAAACGCGCTCTCCGTTATTCACCCGTTAACATTTCATCATTTGAATAATCTTTATGAGTTGGACATCGGTTGGAACAGGATGCTCGAAATAGTACCAGGCTTACCGAGGAACATAGAGCACCTTTACATGCCTATGAACCGCATCGTCGCTTTACCAGCCGTGTCCTCTCAAGATTTGGACCTCCCGGTTCTGAGATCGCTGGATCTCAGCGCGAATGGAATTGAACGGATACTACCTGGCAGTCTGGCCGATCTGCCCAATTTGAGAAAATTAAATTTCGGTTACAATTCTCTGCGAATTTTGGAGGACGGTGCCTTTGATAATCTGTCGAGATTAGAGCAACTTGACTTGAGATACAATCGACTGGTGACCCTGCATGGCCGGAGTTTCAGGCCATTGAGATCACTAATGGATTTGAATCTCCGAGGCAATCGTTTAGAAGTTCTAAGACCGGATATCTTCCAGGAGAACATTAGATTACAGAGATTGGATCTTAGCAGGAACAATCTTGCTCAAATACCTCATGCAACTTTCTCCAATTCCAGGTAAGTTTTAAGGAAGCAATTATCGTGTGCAATAAATCTGATCGGTGTAAATCTATAATGATACACATTTAGTCACATATAAACTATATGATTATTTATATTTTATACGAATATTTATGAAGATATACTAATTTCAAAAATATGCACGACCCTTTATTAACTGGTCACAATTTTACGCGGTATGCTCATTTAATAAAAAAGACACTAAAAATCGTCGCGCCACACTATATTAACACGCAAGTAGAAAAGCAGTTTCACTCATAGTTGTACATATGTATAGTTGCATCACCAGCAAATTGGTATCTACCTTAGTAGAAAGTTTGTGCACGCGCGTTAAGTATTCCCTTCTGCCTACAAGGTGTTACCATTCTTGCACTCACTTTTTATGTTTTAATCATATAATATGTATGTTTATTTAAATAATACGATATTTATTAATTTATTATATAATTAAATTTTATCTTGCTAAACCTGTAATGCTCATGAATTATTAGTTCATATATTGATATGTAAATATGGTTGTTTAGTACTTTGGATATAAATTAATTTGAAGGTGAAAGAATTAAGTTGGATACTATTGGTTTCACTAATTATTCCGTGTCAAAAGAAAGAAACGATATTAATTACAGAGACCTTCGTGAACTCTACGCGTCGCACAATACTTTGACCGAGTTACCCGGATCGTTGCACGGCTTAACAGCCCTCGAGGTACTCGACTTGAGCTTCAACAAGCTGAACATCCTGTCGCCGGAAACGCTGAGCAGTCTGTCGGCCTTGCTCGAGCTGAAACTTGTCAGGAATCGCATCCGAGAATTGCGCGAGGGCGCGTTCGACGGTCTGCCACGATTGACGTTGATCGACTTGGAGAACAACGACTTGAGGATCATTGAGAGAAACTCTATCAGAGCTCTACCGGAATTGCAAGCGATAAGGCTTGGGAAAAATCGCTTACAGGTAATAGAAAAACTTCGTTCTGTTTTTATTCAGAAATTACTATCGCGTATGCAATAAATAGGATGCTTCAATCAATTGGAAGGAAATAAGATAATTTACTTGAATGTAATGATAAGAGTTGATAAGAAATTGTTGTGTAGATCATATAATTTCATGGTGTTTCTCGAAAACGAATCTAACGATTTTTGTTTCGGCGATTAATTTAATGAACATTTTATTGAAAAACATCTATCATCTTTAGAAATTGACTTTCTTTTCTGAAATGACACACGCATTGTTATTTGGAAATGCGTAGATGATTCCAAGCGGCGCATTCACCGAGTTGCCTCTGTTGCAAAGTGCAGAACTTCAGGAAAACCGTATTCAGGAAGTTGCGAGCAATGCCTTCATTAACGTGCCTCACCTTCTATTCCTCAACCTAAGTCACAATCATTTGTCCTCGTTAGATTACGTTGGTTCGGAAAGTTTGCGATCGTTGGAAGTCTTAGATTTGAGCAACAATCGATTGTCGAAGGTGTCGAGCAACAGTTTGGCATCAATGGAGTGGCTAGTCGAATTAAGAGTAAGTAATATAGAAATAGCAGTAATATGCACTACAGTCGCTTGTGCATCTTGCTAATTAAAAGTATTATTAATTTGAATCTCTAAAATTTTTGAAACCATTTTCTACAAAATATAAAAGCTGGAAAATGTGAAAGTAAATGCTGGCACAATTTTGATGCTTACAAAAAAGCTGGAAAATGGTTGAGGGTGAGAATAAATAGAGAGCACAATACCATAGTTTTCGCAACAAGCGCATTGAACGTGTAATGAAAAATGGCGGGGATAGTCTTTAGTAAGAACGGGCATTACTTTCTCAAATGAAAGTGAAACCGATCCACGAACCGTGGAGAAGTGGTGCGAGGCCAGCCGTTATGCTAGCGGGCCGATTATTCATTTTTAGAGCCGTTAGGCACTGTCGACAACTCGTCGATCGCTTGATCGCCGAAAGATCGAAAAGGCGACCACGCTCGATATACCAAGCTTTTCATTCGTGGTAGCGATCCTCTGATTGCTACCACTAAGAGCGTATGAGCTCATATACATGTATTTTCTTGCGCTGGTCGCCGATGAATGGTTGACAATGCGTGACTGCTCTTACAGGTGCATGCACTTAAGAAGGTACTGCAATTAAGGAGATAGCAGACCGTTTTACATATTCATTATAATTTCATTCATCGTCTGATCATTTCTCGTTGTTATCGCAGATGGACAACAATCGAATTTGTACTATCCAAGGCTCGCCATTCGACGAAATGCCGAGGCTCCGAGTTCTCACTTTAAGAAGCAATCGAATGGCTTCTGTTTCAGAAACAGCATTCAAAAGATTGCGATCAAATATCGCTGTTCTAGATATCGACGGTAATAAGAAACTTTTTTTTATTTCTGTTAACATTTCCTTTCCTAAATCATTTACTGCTTAACATTAAGTAACGATAGCATTATAAAAATTTAAAAAAAATAATAAAAAATGAACATGGAAATAGAGATATAGTTGAGATGACGAAGTACCATCTCAATTTTGATATAAATTAGATAGAAAATGATTTTTTATTCATCTAATAAAGTGAATAGAAAGACACTTTATGATAGAATTATTTTAAATATGAACTTATTACTCTTAAAACAAAAGGGAATCCACTTTCTTGTTCGTGTGGAATGTTATGGCTGAGAGGATGGTTGCAGCAAGCTTCGTCCGAGGGTCCACGATGTGCAGACGGATCTCTGTTTAGAGAGATCAGATTATCGCGACAAGATTGTCAACGGGAAAGACAGATTGACCCGATTCATCCAGGATGTGAAGCTGAAATGATCGAATCTGCACCATATCCTGTTTCTTCTTCTCGTAAGTATAATATTTGTAGTAAAATCGAAGAAATAAAAGATTTAATATCTAAATTAATAAGTATTATTTAAAACGCATTTATTCATTTAATTTTGCTGCTTCTCATGATTAATCATTTTCACCCATCAATAAAAGTATTTAATACATTTATTTATAGTACTCGGAGCGACGGAAATGGTACCGCTTCGCATGAATTTAAAGGATTCATCAACGCGAAATCCTAATTTCCCGGATTCTGATTATTTTTACGAGTATGCAGATTATCAAGATAGTAAAAACGATAAATTAAACACAACAATCGCGCCGACTCAGACTCAACAATTTGCAAGTACGGTACCAACGAACATCACGAAAATTGTTCAGTCGACAGAGAGGCCTCCATTCCCACTGAACAATACCGTACCCATAAAAAAGACCACTTCAATGCCTCCATCTCCTAGCAGTTCAGGTTTCACATTTTTTGGAGTACCTTTGCCCAACCTGAATTTCAATCTGTGGGGAAACTCGGGACGGAAGTCCGAAAGAAAGAATTCGGACAGACCAGGAAGAAGCCGATATAGGATATTTCCACCTACGGAACCGGAGGTACATAGAGGTGGTTTCGTACCTTTACCCCGCGGACAAGGTGGGTTTATACCGATTGCTGATCCCAGATTGATATATGAAAAGCAAGAGATGTCTCGGGTACGGGATTCGAACGATACGCAGGAGGAGCGAAAGAGATGGAAAAGCGGAAATGGAACGGTGATAAAGGTTGAAAAAACTCATCCTAGAACGAACAAGCCCAAAATGGGATCCAAAGAGAGAGAAGAGTTATCCTCAATGATGACCAACGGAACAGACTCTCGTTTGCGAGTGACTGGCATAAAGAAAACCAGGTATTTATAATCGAATAAATAAAGTAATATGTAAAGTATATATATATGTGTGTGTATGAAGTATTTTTATTTAGAACAACGCAATTCATGTAAAACTTAATTGTAGTATGGCAATAATAGTTTAGTCATTTTTTCATAGTATTGATTTAAACTCGANATTTTATGAAGTATTTTTATTTAGAACAACGCAATTCATGTAAAACTTAATTGTAGTCTATGGCAATAATAGTTTAGTCATTTTTTCATAGTATTGATTTAAACTCGATGAGAACGTCGGATTCAAGTACGGCAGCGGACGAGTCACCCGAAAAAGCAAACGAAACTCATATGTCTACTAAAAATTATGATGAAGACAATTCAGAAGCGAATAAAAAATTGTATACGAACGAGGAAAAGGTGCAAGTGGAAGGCGCAAGTCGAATTGTTTGGACTACTCCAAGAACAGTGTCGGAAACGACGAAGGAAGCTTCTTTTAAAGAAACCTCGACACAAACATTAAAGCACACCTACTGGAATTCTAAAGAGGTCGAAAATCAAGGATCACCAAATACTGCGACAAATATTAAAAAAGAATCCAATGGTAAAGTTCGTATGAATTTTTTTCTTTGTGTAGTCGCTAAATCAGATAATAATTATAGATGACTCCGGTTCTACTGTAGCAGAACAAACAGCATTCCACTCGACTCCACTTTTGGAAATTCAAAAGAATTTCTCTTCTACGTCGCAAGTTACTCATGAAACGGAGGCATCAGCCCTGTCAGCGTTTTTGATTCCTGGAGGTCAGGTGCCATCTTCGGTACCAAATTTGCGACCATTAGGAAAACCAACAATAACGAAGGTCCCATCGCCACGAGTCGGTCTTTCCGTGGAATCCGAAAAACAGAAATCGATGGCGCAAGCTGTTCAACGATACATGGAAACTGAAGAAACGACGTTGGATAAAGATGGTCTGTCTAATGAGAATGCTGAAATTGTTGAAGACAATCCTTTTAATTGGTACTTTCAACATTATAACGATACGAATTTAGAACCTTATGTGGGTATAGCGTACAGTGGAGGTGACAAGATAAGTGTGGCTCGGTGGACTTTATTTAGCCAAATGTATCTTATATTGTATATTGTCATGTAAAAACATGGAAGATTAAATATCAGAAATGAAATACACGGTAATTGATCGCTACATTACACGTATACATACACTTTATGCATGTAATATAGCGATTAATTTCAATAACGGGAATAGAATAAAGTGTTATGGGATTAAATTAAAGCCTCTTCTACAAAAGGAAATCAGATCATTTTATCAGTTGATCTATCATGCATTTTATCCTGGCTTAATTCTTTTATAAAATTCTTGTATATTAATAGATAAGAAATAAATATTTAAGTTTAAATGATTATTCTTTTATTATAATGTTATATTAATTATGAGAGTTAGCTAAAAAACATAACTCTCTGATGAGTGTATTACATACGAGAGTTCAAACAATATAGAAGAGTCTAATATGCGTTCAAGCATATTGTTAACAATAATTGGATGATACTGGTACATGAAAATATTATGAAATTTTTATTAGTATCGATACATTATGTAAAAGTAATAGGTAGTTTGAAGCAGTTGTTGATTTCTAACTTAATAAAAATAAAGGACATCATCGGGGAACGTCACTCTGCTATGACGCGTAAACATTATTTAACATTTCGCAATTGTGCAGTGTATGTACTATTCATGCTTTGTCCGTGTTTAATTTATAAAAATGTGTAACTGCATTCTTACTATCATATCTTTTATCTAATGTTTATACTATACATAATGCAAGAGGATTTAAGAATAAGACCATTTTTGTTTATTTTTGGGTTAATTTGAAGTACCAATCAATTCGTAAGCACAAAATACATTTGTACATGTATAAACAAACTTTGCAACTTTTGCGTACCTTTGCAATGTAGACAGTCTCTAACACACAAATTAGTGTCAATTTCACTTTCATTCACTGGCTTTTAGCTTTTGCTTTATCTTTTTCGTCTTTTTTCTCCTCTTCCTTCTTCTCATCTTTCTTCAACTCTTTCTTATCTGTTTCCTTCTTCTCAGCATCGCGATTGGTTAATTTATTATTGATCAAATTGTGTAAAGCCACTATAGATCTAACAAGAGCAGCAAGATATACGACTAACATCTGATCATTCGTTTTCACGTACAAAGAATCGACAAAGCTAGTTTGTGTCATATCAGGCAGTAAATTGAAAATATCTTGAAGCTGATAAACAATTTGATGGTTAATAGGTAATTTACCACTTCCAACTTGTAGTAAATAATCTCTAATTTCCCTAAGTTGTTCATGAAGACCTTTTAAACCTAATAGTTGATTAGTGATCCTTTGACTAAGAGTACCAACTGTAGTATCCTTGATATCTCTCAGTAAATGTTCTACACCTACTTCTTCTGCTTCTTCTGCACCAATTTCACTGGGAATGTGCTCAAAGGTCTTAGATGTTGGAGAGCCATCCTGAAATTCATATAATAAGTAATACAAGCTAGAACTTTCATTTACTAATTACAATATGAAACATACATCATGTACTTCTTCAACAGCTTGATATGCTTCTGTTGGAAGACCAAGATCTTTTGGTTTAGCATCAATAATGACCAAAACAGAATTAGGACAATATCTCCTAATTAGTTCATTAATTGCAACATCATTTTGATGTAGTTTAGGTCCAGTGTGATACCATCCTACTACCTTTTCACGAGCTATACAAGTAGATTGAGAAATATAACACTTGGTTATATTGATTTCTGATTTCTAACTCATAAGCAGATAAATGCACGTACCATTGACTTTTTTGAACATTCCATACATATTTTCAAGATAATCATGATCAAGAAACCATACACTTTTGTCCTTATCATCTTCATCAAAAGGTACTATGAAAAAAGATAATAATGCTTATTTAATAGATTTAAACAATCTTCTGTGTTTGTCTACACACATGTTTTAGTTAATGAAATTATAAGTTCCTACAGGAAACTTAATTATATTTTATTTACAAACGTCAGAATATAGCAATAAATTAATAAATAATTCAAGGAGTTATTAATGAAATTCCAAATGATTTTCATAAAATATGATTGATAGTAACAGATTCAACCTAACCTGCAAAACTGTTTGATACGTCTAGGACGCCCTTAGCTCTCCAACATCCCAAAAGAACACCAACAACTCTTTTCTGGTTGCCAATTTTTCCCATACGATTAAAATGATCCACCACACTTAATAAAACTAAAGGATGTACCACTACTTTCGTAGTTACAACCTCTTGACTCGGCATTTTTGAACAATTCCTTTAACTTCTCACAATGAACCTAGCCGCAGCAGCCGCAGCAGAACGACATCCATATGCCATATACATATACATAAATGTTCACGTTCATAGCCGACTGTGGCGCGCAAAGGCGCCGGACCCGGCTATGCTATATGGAGGCAGAGTGACCAGTTTGAGGACGGGAGCCAACGAGAATCTGCCCCTCCAGTTACGCACACTATCGCACCGTATCCGTGTGTTCCGAGTTCGGCTCCACTTCGGATTAGTAGAGAGAGAAGGCAAAACTCAGTCCGTCGCTCTTGCTCCTGATGCAAAAATTCAAGTTGCGCGCAACCGACTGACAACGACTGATGTTTCGCCTTCTCTCTTTACTAATCCGAAGTGGAGCCGAACTCGGGACACACAGATACGGTGCGATAGTGTGCGTAAGTGGAGGGGCAGATTCTCGTTGGCTCCCGTCCTCAAACTGGTCACTCTG
>SMSR01016122.1:124202-234485 GCA_019453355.1 Ceratina japonica | reverse complement strand
GTAGCCATGAAAAATAAAAAAAGTGCATTTCTCTATTAGAAACCAGTCATTATGACTGATTTGGTAATTCTAATATTAAGCATGATTAATATTTTGCAGATACTAACGGCAGCACTGCCAGCGACAGTGGTAATTATTCTGCACCTTCGAAGAAAGTGAGAAAACAGAAGACGGACAATTTTAAGTTTGAAGAATGTACTGACGTACACAAGACGAAGAGTAATGTCTGCCTCAAACAAATTTGCGCAGGCAAAAACGACTTGTGCAAGACGATTCAGCATTGCATCTGTAAAATGAATCAAAGGAGTGCAGATTCGAAAGGATCCGAAGAACAAGGATCAGCACACTCCACGAGAGACGATGCATCAGACATTATCAATAACGTTAAGGAGGCGGAGATCAGGATTTGCCTAGACATTATCGAGCATAATCGAAGCTTCAATTCCTTGCGTCACATCGAGGAGTTGTGTAAGTCAGCTATGTTTGATTCGGAGATAGCTAACGGCTTATCCTTAACACCGACCAAGATATGTGAAATTATAAAGAACGTAATTGATAAAGCTATTATTTTACGTACGGCTGAAGTATTGAAAGATAAGTACTTCTCGGTAATAATAGATGAAAGTATGGATATTTCTGGTGTTAAAACTTTATGCATTTTAATACGATACGTCCACGAGGGTCAAATAAAAACGGACTTACTAGATCTCGTTGCAGTGCAAGATACCACTGCTGAGACTCTGTACAAGTGCCTCCTGTATGCTCTAAATGAATTTCAGTTAGCTAGAGACAACATGATTGGCGTATGTGTGGAAAATGTGAGCACTATGTTAGGCGACTCTAATTTATTGCTTTCGCGTGTGTCGGAAAGCACTGAAGATATTGCATATTTTCCATGTACTTACCACTGCATGAACTTGGTGACGTATTATGCAACTAATGCGTTGCCTGATGAAATAGAAGACTTATTCTACGATATTTGTTCATATTTTACACGTAACACTAAAAGACAGGCTATTATAAGAGAAATTCAGGTATTTATGAATGCAGAGATAGATAAAATACTCGAGCCTTCTACGACAAGTTGGCTAGCACTTACTGCGTGTGTGAAAAAAGTGCTGGAACAATGGACAGTTTTATTTGATTTGTTTGCCAATGCCAACAAGGAGGGAAAAGAAACAAGGGCCCGAACCATATTTAAGACAATGAATAATCCACTGACTAAAGCATATTTGGAATTCCTTGGGTTCATTTTACCACTATTTGATACTTTCCATATTCATTTTCAAAGCAATAGTACTTTAATTCATTGTCTCTTGCCTGAAAGTGTGAGATTTTTATGTTTATTAGGCCACAATTTCTTAAAACAGTCCTGTTTTCAAAACGATATTCGCCTCATTGACGTTGACGACGAAAAGAATCTATTGCCGCTGGATTCCATTGACATTGGCATGGAAGCACAAAATATTATGGAACAAATAAAAAATACAGAAGGCGCAAAGAAAATTAAGAAATTTTACGTTAATGTGCAAACATTTTACAAAACAGCTTTCAAAGAAAGCATCAAAAGGTTGGCAGTGAATGAAAAACTTTTAGATACGTTACAATTTTTAAATCCGAAAAAAGCGCTGGACATAATGAAAAACCAAAAAATAAGTTTAGATCATTTGTTTGATAAATATAGAACAATATTTCGGTCGACACGAATAATTGCAAAACGTGAATGGAAAATCTTGCCCGTTTACTTTTTGCAAGAAGAAAAGGAGGAATTGTTGTCACTAGATATCGGCAAATTTTGGCAAAGAATTAGCACAGTTAAGAATATCGAGGGTCAGTTACAATTTAAAAATATTAGCAATTTAGCAATTTTGTGTTTGTCGCTGCCACTTTCCAACGCCGATGTTAAACAATACCTCTCAACAATAGCGCTAACGAAAAGAAAAGTAAAAAACAAATTGAAAACAAAGACAGTAAGAGCAATAACAAGAATACAATTAGACTTAAAGAATGAACAGAAACACTGTTATAATTACGAAATAACACCTAAAATGTTAGAACTGTTTAATTCTGATACACATAAAGAACGAGTACTGGTCGAATTGAATGGTGTTGTATTACCGGACGAAACCGACGTAAGTGACCTCAGCGACAGCGAATAGATTTATCAAATTCAATTGTAAGTTGTAAATTTGTTGTGAAATTGAAAACCACAAAATAATGAAATTGTAACAACAGTGTAGTCAAGTTAAACAAGTCGATAAAGAAAACAAGCTTGTGCTCAATGAAATCTGGAATTATGAAATCAATGTAAACTTGCAGCACAATACAACGAAAGTACGGGCACCATTCTATCAACAACTATTATTAATAAAATATGAAGCCATATAGATTCCGAAAGCTGTGATTTGTTAATTAATAACAGTACGTTGCAAAAGAATAAAACACCAAACAGTTAAAGGATTTAGGACTAATTTTAAATAAAAAACACTAATAACAAATCTGTGTCTTTGTTTTTAATGCTGGATCTGGCATTGATTCTTCTAGACTTTGATATATGATTATAAAGTTATAAAATGAAAACACTTTTAAATACAACATTAAGGGGCTATATCCCCCTTATGCTCTAAGAAACAAGGCTTTTTTAATTAGTTTCTTTAAAGGACATTTGAGATTAAAGGAATACAAATAATACAACATTGGATTAAGCAACTCTTGAAGAAGAGAAAAAAATTTTTTATTGATATTTTTTTTACAAAATGGCGGCTGTGCAGTGATTACCATGAACCGCTTTTTTAAAAAGCGGAGAGCAGTAGAAGTCTCGTCCAATTCCACCTATAACAAAACAAATTGTTCATTATCTACATAAGTTTTGCTAGTGAAATACACATGATTATATTTTTAGAATTTTTTTCGCGAAATGGCGATTATTTTAACGAAAAATCGTGTTATCGATGAACAATTTAAGTCGACTTAAATTTAAATTTTTCGTTAAAACAATCGCCATTTCGCAAAAAAAATTCTAAAAATATAATCATTTGTATTTCACTAGCAAAACTCATGTACATAATGAAAAATTTTTTTGTTACATGTGGAATTGGACGAGACTTCTACTGCTCTCCGCTTTTTGAAAAAGCGGTTCACGGTAATCACTGCACAGCCGCAATTTTGTAAAAAAAATATCAATAAAAAATTTTTTTCTCTTCTTCAAGAGTTGCTTAATCCAGAGTTATATTATTTGTATTCCTTTAATCTCAAATGTCCTTTAAACAAACTAATTAAAAAAGGCTTGTTTCTTAGAGCATAAAGAGGATATAACCCCTTAATTAAGCTAATAAGGGAACAAATATTAAATACATACTTATATCTTATTATGGTCTAATTAATATTTTAAGTCAGTAAAAAATAAAAAAAATATGTAAATGAAGAAGTGAACAAGTAAAAATGGAAAAAATAAATAAATGGCTGATTAAATATAGAGATAGGGATCTCTATTTAGGTACTTTTGCTGTATTGTGCTGTAAGTTTACATTGATTTCATAATTCCGGATTTCATCGAGCGAAGCTTATTTTCTTTATCGACTTGTTTAACTTGACTACACTGTTGCTGCAATTTCATTATTTTGTGGTTCTCAATTTCACAACAAAATATGACCACACATCTCAAACTTGCCCATTTCTATACCGTTTCCTGAGAAGGTAAATTTTTTAAGGGGATTTCACGACTTTTCTGGAGTTGTATCTCAGATTGATTAGAAACGAACGATTATCCACGATCTGGTTTTCATATAGGAATGGATAGATAAATGCTCAACTTTGCCCAGTTTTTTTTACCTTTTCACGAAAAGGCCAGTTTTATTGGAGATTTCACAACTTTACCGAGGCCTAATGAAATGAATAAAAGTATTTTTAATATTTTTTTACGTAATATAATAATATAATTACTTTCCTTAAAATAGGGATTTACAATAATAATGTTACATGGCTGTACATCTTTAGATTTATAGTACTATACCTTTAATATTCAACATTAAATCAGAAGAAACTCCTATGAAAGTTATCACAAAATTCTGCGATCGACAACCATCATACTCGCGAACACTTTTTTTAATTCGTACGTTGATCAGCAACGTTACCACGTCNGTTTCCTGAGAAGGTAAATTTTTTAAGGGGATTTCACGACTTTTCTGGAGTTGTATCTCAGATTGATTAGAAACGAAAGATTATCCACGATCTGGTTTTCATATAGGAATGGATAGATAAATGCTCAACTTTGCCCAGTTTTTTTTACCTTTTCACGAAAAGGCCAGTTTTATTGGAGATTTCACAACTTTACCGAGGCCTAATGAAATGAATAAAAGTATTTTTAATATTTTTTTACGTAATATAATAATATAATTACTTTCCCTAAAATAGGGATTTACAATAATAATTTTACATGGCTGTACATCTTTAGATTTATAGTACTATACCTTTAATATTCAACATTAAATCAGAAGAAACTCCTATGAACTATGAAAGTTATCACAAAATTCTGCGATCGACAACCATCATACTCGCGCACACTTTTTTTAATTCGTACGTTGATCAGCAACGTTACCACGTCCATTGATTTAATCCGTAATATAAACCATAAAATGAACCTCTCAGATGAAGTTCCTCTCCGTCACTTATTCGTCAGAATCAAACTGTATAAGTTAAATAAAAATAAAAAAAAAACATTTTTATAAGTTGGTTATTGACTTCCTGCGTAAAAACAAAACTAGAGAGACGATAAATTATTTTGTAATCGGCACTTCTACTAACTTCTTTAAAATTTCTCTTCATTAAGCACATCTTTTTCAATTCGATTTGTTGCAGATTGTAAAGTAGCCTATAAAATTAAGAAAGTGAAATAAATACAAGTATATTGAAGAAAGAAATTAAAAATGTCGAATTTACGTGTATAAAGGGTACGTGATATCGGCGGGGAGGGAGGGAAAAGTGTTTGGACTGTAATGGAGAAACGTTCGAACATTTGATGTAATAGTCCAATCATATCAAATAATTTCCCAATGAATAAGTTTAGAGCGTAAGTATATTAGTACTTTTATGTAGAGCATAAAAAAGTGCATCGATTGGTGCAATAAAAAACGTATGTTTCAATTTTAAAAAAAAGTTGCAGTTGCATTTTTTTTATGCACCGATGCACTTTTGTGCATAAAATTAGATGCATATTATGCATCGTCTGATACCGTTTAACTTTTTCTTATAACATCTTCTTCTATTCCTAATCGTTTAGGAGCTGCAGCCTGTCCCAGTTGCGTAGGACACCCTGTATATTCATTTTCCATATCTATGTCGTAATCATTTTCGCAAAATTATGCAGGTCGATCGTGTAGCCTTATTTTATTGAAACTTGCACGATACTGATGCTGAAATGGCCCCGTATGTGCGCAAAAACTCATCCAATGATCTGCCAATATCCCAGCACTGCAGGAGCCCTGTCACCCGTAAACGGGCGACACTATTTTTCGTTCAATTAAATCAGGATTTTGGCGGTCATTTATAGTAATTTTATTGGCGAAACTTCCGAAAACCTCCATGCTCCGAATTGGCTACAATTTTGAAAATTGGTTCTTTTTTGATAAAAATAACGATTGCGAGATGGATTTTTGGCGACTCGAAAATTTTTTTTTATTATTTCAGAGTCGTTTTCTATGTTACCGACACGGTCATAACGCGGATTAATCGTATTTTGGTTCTAAAAACTCTGAAGTTCATGATGTATTTGTACCTGTTTTGAACGGATCGTACTTTATTTTGCAGTAATATAATTTATTTACTTAATTTAGAAGTCCCTTTGCTTGACTGGGGGCTCCGCCCCCAGACCCCCGACTACCTAACCTAACCTAACCTAACTTAACCTAACTTAATTTAGAAGTCCCTTTGCTTGACTGGGGGCTCCACCCCCAGACCCCCGACTATCTAACCTGAAAGTATACGAATGTTAATAAATCTTTTTTTGAATCGCCAAAACTCCTTATCGTGATCTTTATATTTATCAAAAACGAACCTATTTACAAAATTGCAAACGATTCGGAGCATCGGTAAAGTAGAGAACGATACACAAATTATAATAAATTTTTTTGTGAGTCGCCAAAAATCCTTCTCGCAATCTTTATTTTTATCAAAAAGGAACCTATTGACAAAATTTCAAACGATTCTGAGCATGGAGGTTTTCGGAAGTACAGCCCGATTCTGAGCATGGAGGTTTTCGGAAGTACAGCCCCGCGTTCAATGCGTTAATCAATCATTGGCATCATTGCACTCCGTGGGATCTTTGGAACGTGCACACTACGTGACACTACAAATTATACCACAGTTATACCACCGAGGAGAGATGTTATACTAATAATTGGAATGAAGTTAAATTCGTTCAAGAAACAATATCCGTATGCCATATACATATAAGCAGATTGTGGNGTCATCGGAACATCGAAGTACCGAGCGATATATTATTTCCAGCCGCGTGAATTGGAACATCGAGTTGCCGATAATTTAGCCGCCTGAAGTTGGTTTCAATGTAGTCGATAATTCAGAAAAATTAGTCGACTAAAAATATCGTTGGTTAGTATCGACTAACTCGATAGTTCTTAGTCGATGGTGCCCATCACTATCCGGCTATGGAGCAAACGCGCCGATGGGTGGAGAGGTAGTCACATGGAGGTTGACATCGATCAGCTGAGGATACTACCATGAGCTGAATGCATGCTAAGCGGATCAGGAATTGTTTTGGGTAGTTATATATGAAAAATTGTATATGGTAATTGATAAAGTATGGTATAGTAACATGTAATGTATGAGTAAAAGAAAATGTAATAATGAGTCATGTAAGATATTTATTTCACAATTGTTTGAAGATTATAAATATACTGTATATAAAGATGTATTACAAACCCATTAATACGGCAGTAGAAGTAATGGGTATTTGAGAATTAGGTGCGCTAGCTTGTCGTACACTCATTTCCCATGTATCTAATAATTGGGATACAGAAAAACGTCGAGGCAGTTTCGTAATACGAGCATTCAGGGCCTTCTGAACAGCAGAGAGGAATGCCGTGGCGTATTCATAGGGTGCCATCACACAACGCGGTGGTGTCAGTGGATAATCGGCAGGAACAGTGACAGATACTGGTGGGACACATGGAAGATGACGATCATCCAACCAGCAGATCAATTGAATACATTTTGAGCCAGTTTGTTGTGCAGGATCAAGACTGACCTATATAACATTCATACGCATAAGAGGATAAATTCAGTTGTACAGAAAAAAAGGATTACATATGAATTATAATGGCAATTAATTACCTTGAATCGTTGATCCAATCGCGCTATTTCACCTTGTAATACATCTGGTATTTCGCTAGGAGATTCTTCTATTTTCTGTTTCTTTAATGGTGGTGGTAAATTTCTAATTGTACATAAAGAGTATCTACTTTTATGTACTGCATCTTAAAATTTAGTAATCATTCATAGATTAATATGTATATTACTTACTTTATTTCTGGTCCGAATAAAGCTTCTAGACACGGGCCAAAAGTACGTTGTAACGTATGATTTACAACAGGGCTTTGGAGATGAGTGCTCACTGCTTCCAAGAGCGGACTAAAGAAATGATGCTCTTTCAGAGTTGTTACTGGAGGCCGTACGCTTGCATCACCTCGCTTAAAATCTAACTTTTCAAGAACTATTTCACATTTTAATAATGTGTCGAGTGGCGTTCGTTTGGTGGGGTTTAATAAAATTTCCAAAAGCTTCTTCATTTTGCTTATTTTATCAACATCTGTAAACAAAAGAGTTGCATAAATATTTGTGAAGATTAATGCTTATGTCGATATTACTCACTTCCATCGCTGCTCATTTTAGCAATCATCCTTCTTAGTGGTTCTATGTATTTACTTAATTGTCTAACTTTATCTCTATATGCTTGATCTTCTTGTTGGGGGCTTGGCGTCGCCCCTACACCTCCAGGCGTGTTCAAAGAGCTGCTAGGAGATGGTACCATGCCTTTTTGAGAGTGCAAAATACTTACTATTACTCCTGTTTATGATCAAACTTGCACATTTATGATTGTACACTCAACAGTTTTGTAACATACCTACAGATCGCTGTGGCCCCGCCATGGTAGCATGTTGGGGATTCGGCGATGGAACTAATGCTGGTGATGCCACCATTTGATTGCTATAAAATATATTGCACAACTTTTATTTTTTCAATTATTTTCAAAAACATTCAAATAAGTAATTTAAATTAAAGTAAAAAGTGACCTTGACGGTGCACCTAAAGCAGCAGGGCTCGGAGCAGATGGTGACGGACTTTGACCTAAAAATTGGTTTGGCGTAACATTTCGCGGACCGGGGAAACCCACATTTATCATTTCGCCCTGCTAAAAAATATTTACGAAAGTGTAAGAATAATAGTTACACATTAATATACTATCTACACACCTTTCTTTGCATATGATTTAGCTGCTGTTGCATTTGCCCACTTAATTGTCCTGGAGCAATTTGATTCATTTGCTGGGGCATATTTGTTTGAATTCCACTTATTGAGCCATTAATTTGATTACCTATTTGATTTGACAGTTGTGTTTGCATTTGAGTCTGGAAAGTATTAATCAATGAATTACATTTTCATATTCATCACAAGGAAGTGATGTATGTTATTTTTAATGAAAATTACATACTTGCATATTTTGTTGCATTTGTCCTGTAGTGATTTGCGTCATTTGATTGGGAACCATTTGATTCATTTGCTGAGACATATTACCCTGTGCCACTGGATTCATTTGTGTTAGCAAAGAATTGGTTTGCATGGTTTGAATTTGACCCATATGATTTATTGGCCCACCGGCTTGAGTAGGCATCATGCCCATCCTGTTGCCTTGCATGGTCATAGGCTGTCCAGGACGTTGATTTAAGCTTTGCAACACTGCAATAAAGAACAAAATGAAAGTTTCATAATGTAATCAAATAATCTACAAAACTCTGCATTCCTACTGACAATTAGTAGCAGTGTTTGTAGGTGGTTGCTGAATTATTCCCTGAGGATTAGCACCTGGTCCATTCATATTCATCATTTGATTATTTCCAGTCCCTTGTCTTGCTAGTGTTTGCAATGCCCCAATTGGGTCAGGCATTCCCTGATTTCCTGTACCACCAGTACCTGGTGTAGCACCTGCTCCACCTTTCTTAGAATCTAACAAAGATTTATATATAATAATGTATCACAAATAAAAAGTTATACTTGTGGATAATTGATATAAACAGAGAAATGTATATATTACTTAATTCTTTAACATGTAGAATCAATCTGGCCACAAAACCTAAATATTCTTCCTACAAAAAAATTTTCGATATTAATAATTTTTCTTTGAAGATAATATGTAAATATTAAATAAAAACCATTACAAACCCTAGTTTTTGCTTTTTGGAACACATGATTTTCCATTTCAATACTATTTTTAGATGTATGCATCCCAGACATCTGTACAGCTTCATCTCTGCATAAAAAAGATGAATGAAATAATGTAAAATGTAGTGAGATTCGTTTTTTATAAGAGACATTATATACCACAATCTTTTACTTGTATAGCACAAAATAATCGTACTATTTAGATGTTTATAATTTGCTGACACGAATTGACTTACATTTTTGCAATTACACTTTGCCGAAAGCTTTGCGTTCTCCAAGAATTTTCGTCTGTTGCCATTTTTAACGTGTAATAATCAAACAACAAAAATGCTCGCAGAATTTTCCTTTATGGCGTCGACAATGCAATGCAACTCAATATAACTTGATAGAACTGAGGACGAGGACAGACGAGGACTGAACGGACTGAACCGACTGAATTGGACCATTGGACTGAATACAACACAACTACAATCTGTGTATACTTAACTAGCATGGAACGGAACACTGCATTAGTAAATAGCCTCCTTAATCACGTTTCTATGAGGACGATGACTGTTTGATGCCTGATTTCACTCTCTTGCACCCAACTGAAGTACTGTTCGCCATGGTGGTCTTTCATCTTTTAACCTTAAAATAAGTAGACAGTTTTTAAGTAACCTCTAAATTAAAAATGGCAGAATTAGAATTTACAGAAGAAGAATTGTTACAAAAACATAAAAAGGAACGAAAGGACTTACAAGGTAATGCAGGCGAAATTTTGGATCATAATATTTGTTCATGAAGTACAATTATTAATATCATTTCTTTTACATGGACTGTTTTGTTGTTACTATTTTATTGTGTTAAATATTTACAATAGCATCGTATATTTCAAATTTTATTCCTTAAGATATGAATGTTTATTTACTATATTTTAAATTTTAGCACAAATACAAACGCTAAAGAAGTCAATTTGCAAAGGTGACAAGAAGAGAAAGAAGGAAGTAACTGAAGAAATTGGCCACCTGGAAGAAGTCTTAGACAAAAAGCAGGAAGATGAGTTAACTAGATGGAGAGTTGCGCATCTTAATATAAATAATGTGGAAGATGAAAATATAGAAAACAGTAATAATGAAAGTATAAAAGATAATAAACAGTCTGAACAGCCAACATGTAGAATTTCGAAAGCACAAAAGAGAAGAGACAAAAAAGCAAATGCTGAAAGAGAACGCAATCAAAGAATTATAGAACAAGAAGCATTAAATGTTTTTGGGAAAAGAAATGTAGAATTGCAAACTATCAAAAAAGTTCTTTTTGAACGTGGTTTGATGGTTTATGAGATTCCAAGTGATGGCCATTGGTAAATGATATCTCCGTACTGCTTTTATTAGTTTCTATGTTATCTATATTCTTTATATTAATTATTGCAGTTTATACAATGCTGTTGCACATCAGCTAAAAATTATAGGAGAAGCTCCACTGAATTTTCGTGAACTTAGAACAAAAACTGCTGTATATTTGAGAGCAAATATGAATGAATTTCTACCATTCATTTCTAACGCAGAATCTGATGATTTGCTGTCACCAGAACAGTATGAGAAATATTGTGATGATGTGGCAGATACCAGTGCTTGGGGTGGAGCTATTGAGGTAAGTTGTAATAAATTGAAAAATATTTATACTTTTTCAAATTGTGCTTATAGAATTGTTTTTATTTTAAATAGCTTCAAGTTCTTTCGCATGTACTGAAATGTCCAATAGAAGTAATTCAGGCATCTGGTGCTCCATATGTTATTGGTGATGACTATAAAATTGAAAAGAAAATGATATTGACTTATCATCGTCACATGTATGAGCTAGGAGCTCATTATAATTCTGTTACGAAATATGTTAAAGAAGAAGAAAGTTGATAGACATGAGTATTACATTTTGCTAATGTGTGTAAAAGAGAAATTCAGCATGTTTCTTAAAACTTTTTATTATAAGGTATATCAACCATTTAAAGAGCTGCCACAGTTGTGTCCAGGAAACATATCAATTACATTTCAAATTAATAATTCAATGTTTCTCTGGTAACTGTAATCAATATACACTTACAAGTCTCATGTTAATAGTAAGTTAGGTCTAAGGTAACAAGAATAGGTCTTCCTTTGTGGTTCTTTTGTAAACAAATACTGCACTATTGTAAAGATTTTATTTATTACTTAAATATTTGACAATATGAAAATGCTGCCAGCAAACTGCAAGTACACATTACTGTTCAGTGCTTACTTGCTCCGTCGTTTTAATGTAAATATCTAAGGATAATTTACGTTTTTTGTAAAGGTTTAATTTTTGATGAAAATTAAACAAACATTAAAATAGAATTCTTGCAGTGGAAATTAATATTGTATGTATAACTACTTTTCCCATGTTTTTCATGATTTATATACTAGTTTAACGGTAAGTAATAGTATCGGATAGTAAGAGTAGAAGGTTTTTTTAAATCTTTCAGTTAAAATAAAATAAATAGAAATAAGGAAGTACAACAATATTTCAGTTTCTGAAACTATAGCGTTTTTATTTTGTTAGTTAGCTTCGTATCCAAAGAACAGTTTGCACACTGGGATATTACATGAAGATAAACCTTCATTTCTCTACATGATTTGTGTTCTCATTCATTGTTTTATCGTCTTCGGATACCCCTTGATTTCTGTTTGGATCATCTGGTTTCATTTGTGGAAACAATAGTACCTCCTAGAAATTTATTATCGTTATTATACATCATTATATACTATATTTGTCTATATTTCATTGCACAAAAACTTACTTTGATGTTGTTTGAATCTGTGAGGAACATCGTAACACGATCAATACCCAATCCCCAACCTGCAGTTGGTGGTAAACCATATTCTAATGCGGTACAGAAGTTCTCATCAATTAATTGAGCTTCATCATCTCCAGCTGCTTTATCTTTTGCCTGTTGCTCGAATCTGAATATTAAAACAAACATTCTTTATTTTGTTTCACCCATAATTTATATGGAATTCTTGACTAAATAAATCACTCACCTCTCTCGTTGAACTAGAGGATCATTCAATTCCGTGTACGCATTGCAGACTTCTTTCTTCATAACAAATAATTCAAATCGTTCGGTTAAGCCTGGTTGAGAACGGTGCCATTTTGCTAAAGGAGACATAATTTGTGGGTGATCCATAATGAAGGTAGGATTGATACAAGTCTCTTCTATAAATTCTCCAACGAGCTATTAACAATTTATTAAGAAATATGTAATTATGAACCAACTTTTAATCACAGGGAAATCTTACCTTATCTAATAATCTAGCTGTTGTTCTTGGTGCCGGACACTCGACTTCGTGTTTTATGCAAAGATCGCTAAGTATTTGATTTGTTTCTGGAGTGTTTAATTTGTCTGCTGGTAATTTAGTTTTTAGAACTTCTTCTAATGTTTCCATCATCGAAAGCCGCTTAAACGGCGGAGTGAAATCAATTTCTACTGCTTCGCCTTCTGGTCCATTTGGATGGTATGTTATTTTATAACTACCATGAATAGTTTTCACCATCCCTGATATCATATCTTCTGTAATAGACATCAAGTCGTTATAGTCAGCGTAGGCCATGTAAAATTCACACGTAGTAAATTCGGGATTATGTGTCAAATCTATTCCTTCATTTCTAAATTGTCTTCCAATTTCATACACTCTATCCATCCCACCTACTACCAACATCTACAAGCACGTAAACAATGGTTAAATATATAGTAACACTTTGGATCAAGTCGGTCACAATTATAATGACACAATCCTTACTTTAAGATATAATTCTGGAGCAATGCGCATATATAAATCCATGTTCAATTCATTATGATGTGTAATAAAAGGTTTAGCTGTTGCACCACCAGGGATCATATTCATCATCGGTGTTTCAACTTCTAAAAACCCGAGTTCGTCAAGAAATTTTCGTACATATGCAACTATTTTGGCACGTACTTGAAACGTTTTCCTCACTCTGTCATTCAAAATGAGATCTAAATAACGTTGACGAAATCTTGTTTCCTATAAAATAGTTAAAAATAATACATTATTGTTAGCTATTGTGTGTTTGAAGCTAAAAATATTTTATGTACCTTGTCTTTCAAACCGAAAAACAGGTGTGGCAACATGTGTAAACAAGGACTCAAAAGGGTAATACTATGGGGCATAATAGAAAATTCACCCTTCTTGGTTTTCCCAGGATTTCCAACCACACCAATGATATCACCTCTTTTTATTTTAGCAGTATCATCAGCAAATCTTTCTTGATTTTTATAATGTCTTGCATTAGCCATTACTTGAATCTTAACACCTTCTCCTCTGAGGTCATAAAAAATAAGCTTAGGACCAGCCCCTCTGATTGAATGTACACGGCCAGCCACGCTATGTACTTCATTCAACAGAATTTCTTCATTTTTCAAATTATCGCAAAATCTTTCAATGAAATTTTCCAATGAGATTGATACATGAAACTTATGTGGATATGGAGATTCATTGATGTTCTTGAGATGATGGACTGCTTGCGTTCTAAGTTTAATATATTCCTGGAAACAGTTTCAATTAAATAAAGGAATAATATAGAAACTGTGTTCTAAGTTGTATATATATTTACATTTGGATTAATTTCTTCTTCTGCATCGTCTTTTTTCTTTCCAGCTTGGCCTTCACTTTTTGTGGCTGCCTCTGCCAGTAGTTTCGCTTCTTTTTCTGTTTTTTCCTTCAATTTTTGTTCTGCTTTCAAACGTCTTTTCAACTCACTGCAATCAAATCCAAATCATTTGATGTGCGATACTGCTTGTAAGAAAACATAGTTTTTTTAAAAATCATACGCACTTCGTGTTAAAATTACGAATAGATATCTGATGCAATTTAGTTGGTTTCGTTTTATGAAGTACCGGCAATACCACGTCAACAAAAACTTTGGTTATGTTATACAACATTTTCAATAAAAACTGCCGTTATTATAACACTAATAGTTTATTTACATATACGTATAATAAATACATTTGTTGATAGAAATTCATGAAATATAACTATTTAACGCTCGTAAAAATTGAATCCTTATAGACAGATGGCCAGAGAACAATGTGGTTAACCACAAAACAGCATTGATCACTGTCCCATGATGGTTCTGTTCGAATAAGAGATGTAGGCAATAAAGAAGAATTGTTTACTGACGCCGAATAAGAACTTGGGCAATCTAATTTTTAATCAATATCATTAATTTACTCACTTTTTCGATAACTTTTCAGCAGTAGTGTCAGCCATGTTGGTAAACCTCTGTGGAAAGGATTGGAAAGGATTTTCATTTTCGTTTCTCGGTTGGTGAACCTGTAATCCGTAATGTACGCAATGTGCATTCGTCATAGAGGCATTCGTCCATCAAATTAATTAGTCCATTTTTTTAATGTACGTATTTTTTTAGTTTAATGTAGATTTTATTGTATTGTGTATTAAAACTATAAAACAACGTTCTTACAGACGAAACTATGGNATTAATTTACTCACTTTTTCGATAACTTTTCAGCAGTAGTGTCAGCCATGTTGGTAAACCTCTGTGGAAAGGATTGGAAAGGATTGTCATTTTCGTTTCTCGGTTGGTGAACCTGTAATCCGTAATGTGCAATGTGCATTCGTCATAGAGGCATTCGTCCATCAAATTAATTAGTCCATTTTTTGAATATACGTATTTTTTTAGTTTAATGTAGATTTTATTATATTGTGTATTAAAACTATAAAACAACGTTCTTACAGACGAAACTATGTGTACAAAACTGTGCCTAAGTAATTTTACATCTTTATACTATTCCGCGTTCGCCTTTATGTGCTGTACAATATGTATATTTGAAATTTGTTACCTTAACAACTTCGTTTGTTGATTCCCGTGTGATACAGTCGGTCGTGAGTGATTAGTGTCAATTTCTGAAAAGTGTTTAACATTTATAATAAAAAAGATGGATGGTTGTTTCGGCTATCACGAACTAAAAGCATTGGAGGAATTGATCAATCATTCCAAAAACGATTCAGAATCCGAAGATGATTTGCCGCAGGCTGGTGCTCGAAAACTCGGTAAGTCAAAAATTTTCCAAAGTATAATATCTTTTTCTCTATTAAAGCACGTTGTGGTACTTAATGAACATTTTTTGTTACCATTGAATTAGAAAATGTCAAACAGTTGGAATTTGTTGAAATTCCAAGTGAAACTCGTTCTTTTTCAAATTCTTATTTGATTGTCTGTAATCGAAATTTTTATGACAGATTTTGAAGATGTTTGAAGAACATGGTAGAATTTTAATCACAATCGGTTAACATTAACAATATAAGTCTATATACATAAAAATCAGTGTTTGTAAATACATTTGTTTCAGCATCACTTTCGAACGACTGGACCGATTTTTATGATTTTTATATTTTATATGTTTGTTATAGAGTTAAATGATAGGATATGATTCTAGTCTTCCTATTCTATCCTGTTGTATATTCTATTCCAGGGTTTTCTTCCATTTTCGTTTTATATTTATTTCCTGTTGTTACTGCGCCTATCCTAGTTTTTCAACAGGTCTGCTATATGCGAGAATTCGCTTTATTGTTAGCTAGTTCCGTCAATATCAACATTGGATTTCACNCGCGTTCGCCTTTATGTGCTGTACAATATGTATATTTGAAATTTGTTACCTTAACAACCCAGTAAACACACACGTCTTTTGGATGACTTACAGCTATCTAAAGCTATCTTTTTGACTGCTTTTGGATGAAAAGTGATCTTATAGAAAACATCAAGAGCACTTGGTGTTTACTGGGAACTTCGTTTGTTGATTCCCGTGTGATACAGTCGGTCGTGAGTGATTAGTGTCAATTTCTGAAAAGTGTTTAACATTTATAATAAAAAAGATGGATGGTTGTTTCGGCTATCACGAACTAAAAGCATTGGAGGAATTGATCAATCATTCCAAAAACGATTCAGAATCCGAAGATGATTTGCCGCAGGCTGGTGCTCGAAAACTCGGTAAGTCAAAAATTTTCCAAAGTATAATATCTTTTTCTCTATTAAAGCACGTTGTGGTACTTAATGAACATTTTTTGTTACCATTGAATTAGAAAATGTCAAACAGTTGGAATTTGTTGAAATTCCAAGTGAAACTCGTTCTTTTTCAAATTCTTATTTGATTGTCTGTAATCGAAATTTTTATGACAGATTTTGAAGATGTTTGAAGAACATGGTAGAATTTTAATCACAATCGGTTAACATTAACAATATAAGTCTATATACATAAAAATCAGTGTTTGTAAATACATTTGTTTCAGCATCACTTTCGAACGACTGGACCGATTTTTATGATTTTTATATTTTATATGTTTGTTATAGAGTTAAATGATAGGATATGATTCTAGTCTTCCTATTCTATCCTGTTGTATATTCTATTCCAGGGTTTTCTTCCATTTTCGTTTTATATTTATTTCCTGTTGTTACTGCGCCTATCCTAGTTTTTCAACAGGTCTGCTATATGCGAGAATTCGCTTTATTGTTAGCTAGTTCCGTCAATATCAACATTGGATTTCACAGGAAATTGAGAAAGAGAGAAAAAAAATTGTTTGATGGAAATTAATTCTGTATAGCATCGTAATGTTGTATATGATACAATAAAGTGATGTTATCAAGGACCTGGTCATATCGGGGCTCAGAATGGGACGTCTCATGCGGGTCCACATGCATCGCTGAAACCGGAAGGCGACGATATTTGGCATCCGTCTGAAGCAACCGCTGTGCAAAGTTTGGAAGCCTATGATCCTAGGGAGGTGCCAGAATACGAAATGAAATTTAAACAGGCGGTGACGGCGGAAGATGTCTTTCTGGGAGTTAGTGTTGCATCGATATCAAACCAGCTTCAAATTTGAATACTTCGCACGTACTTAGATATGCACGTCATCGGGTTCCCGATCAATCTCTTGTCACAGATTCTAATCCACTGGCGTTGAACTTGAGCTGCTTTCGTGATAAAAATAAATTATTATTTTACTTTTATTACATTTGTTATAATTTGTCTATTTTATTTATTATCATTTAATTGAAATATTATGTTTTTAACTTCCTCAAAAGGAAGTTATTGTGATCGTGTGAGTATCCAGATTTCGAAAAAGGGGGAAGGGAGAGTCATAGGGGTGTAAAACCAAGATATATTTGTCAAACTCATCGAGGTCTGTGGTGGTGTCCGGCCGTCCGTCCGGCCGGTGTGTCCTTTTCGAAAGCTTATAACTTCGGAACGGCTAATCCGATTTCGATGAAATTTATATGGTTGGTGAGTCTTATTTTCTGCTACGCGTGGTAAAAGTTTCATTCGAATCGATCATGCCTTTCCGGAGATATTCGATTTTTTTCACCTTTTTTTAACGTTTTTTTGCGGACAACGGTTCTCGAAAACTGACGAAGTTTTTTTAACGCAACTTACGCCAAAAGAATCAGAATTGCCTGTAGTTGATCACTATTTAACGGTTTTTCGATATTCCAAAAAATTGCCGAGATATTGATCTGNATATTATGTTTTTCTATAATATACGAAACCGGCTTATAACGAGATTACTATTACTCGATGTTATTTCCCAAATCAATTCTCTCGTAGTAGAGTTTTGATTTCAGAGATTTTCATGCTACTATTTATTTCCTTATGTGTATTGTCTGTAATGTAATCGATCTTTGATATTTTTGTTTATATGACCTTTATTTTTAGATATTTTTGTATCCCTATGTTACTTTATATTTACTTCTAAAAGCGATATTATTCTATTATTAAATTGTGACATAATTTTGTTAAATCAGATGGGCTTCAAAACGCCAAGCAGTGCGTCCTGCGAGTGGCTGTCCGTGTTCGTGAAGATGCCGATGGAAACGCGAGAGAAGATCGAGTTATCCGTGGAAACCGAAGCAATCGACGTACGCAGTCCAAGGTGAGAAATTAATCAAACAATTCGCGACTTGAAGACCCAGTCTAACTTCTATGCATGAAAAGACGGCCGGACTGAATCTTCAATAGAAGCCATGCTGTATTCGTGTCCGGAATTTCATTCACAATTTTGCGTGTAACGTTATAAGCCGGTTGGAGCCGGTAAAGTTAGTGACGATCTTTCAGATATCGGTTACATCTCGAAACACCGCATCCGGTTGATCCTAATGCCTCGTTGGCTAAATGGCACGGCGACACCTCCACCTTGGAGATTTGCCTGAAGCTTGTGCGCGAGTTGGACCGTGTGAATTTTTAATCGGCGATTAGGTGGGCTTTCAACCCCTCCGTACGTGCAGCGTTCTGCATAGTATGCAACGTGGCATCTTCGGGCTGTATTACTATTCGTGAAGTTAGGGTCATCACACCTAAATTTCATTTTGTCGAGAGAGCCGGTAGAATTCAATTATCTTTAAAAGTTTGTCTATCGATGCAATATTTGTGAAACGAGATGGTAAGGCTTGTGAAGAAAAGTTTCTTCAATGGGTAAGATGAAAATGTGAAGCATGATAACTATAATGATGGTATAAGAAATTATTTATTAATGAGAATAATTACAATTAATTAAGGCGTGCTAATTTCTTCTGATATTCTGAATCTTTGCATTAATTTGTTAAGTAATAAGTATAATTATAGTATAGCTTTAAACTATCATCCTGAGAGTTTAAAGATCACTGATATCGATATTTAAACTGTACAATATCGAGTATGATTCATGTAATATGTCTTGGTTTAATAATTCACGTATAATTGTATCAGCATTATGCTTTGGGTGTACAATTTCCTATTTCCCGACCACATTACGCAAATCGGACAGATTCGATTTGATACACAAATCGCTCGTCTCGCCCCTTACGTTCGGCAGGCTTATAGACCTTTCCATTCCGTTCACGCCAGTGAGTGTGCCGCACGACAGTAGATTTGGTAGAATATAGATCGGACGAGACAGGTATAGCAGTTGAAATTCTCCGAGGCTGCATTTCACTCGGCCATTATGGTTTTCCCATTTCCCGCATGTGATATCCAGGTGAAAGGCATTCAAGCGGATGGATAGGAACACGTGTGACCCATGAAAGCAACGAGAGCGAAAGAGAGAGGAAAGTAATGGATGGGGGTGGGAGTAATGGACGAATAGTGGTCATAGTTGGCAGAGATACGAAAATAATTGCGCAGAAAGCACGTGGTTTCTAGGGCGCGTGTCTGGGAAGAGGCGATATTCATGGAAGCAGTAAATTGACTAAGTCGTAATTTTCTGTTATGAATAAATCTGATGATGAGCATATTTAAAAAATTTTTCTGGATTTCTGGATATTTTTCAGGATTTCTGTCACCTATTTTTAAACGTTATTTCAGTTTCACCATTAGGGAATCTTTTATGGTATAATTTATTTATAATTACATGTATTACTTCCATCAATAGAGTGAGATGGGACCGATACATTTTAAAATAATGAAAAATGTCAATTTTCCCTATCTGTTCACGATATACCAAATGTAGGTTGAAAGTGGGGCGGGGGGGGGGGGATATTTTCGGGATTGAATTCGTTAGAGGCCGAACTCGCAAGTTTATGCGAATTTGCATAAAAGCAAATCTTTTTGAGAGAGAATTTTCTTCTTTTATTACGACTTTGTTCTTTGCAAGGATTTTATGTCTCCGTTTCTCCCTCTTTTTATAAGTGAAAGAAGCTTACTTCGTAAATGAGGAGAAATTGGAGATAGTAAGGATTGAGGAGATTTTGCTATTTAACCGTGAGATATAGAAGCATTAAAGAAAGCACAAAGTTCTTTAGGTGGAATAAAAAATTCAAAAGTAACATTGCATAAGTCCCTGTAATGGGGTTCATCAAAGTTATCCTTTACGTTTCCATTTATCGGAAATGATAAAAAACCGATATCACAAAATTCATTATTACTATTTGGAACATTATAAGCACGATACATGTATAATGTGCAGCATGTTATAACGCGTGACGCTACGATAATTAGAAAATCTTGTGTTTAGGAAGCAGCAAACTGTTCGTGTATCATAATATAACAGGCGAAGTCGCGGGAACAAACTTAACCGGTCGCTTTCGGAGACCGGGTAATTTGTCTTTGGTAAATTAATAACATCGTGGTGTCTTCTTGCGAAAAGTTTTCAACGCAAGCCTCCCATCTGACTTCCGTTCAAATTCCATGATTTATTTTCTTGCGTGCTACTGAGGCGAACAAAGTGCAATTACGCGCTGCGAGAAGTTCTATCTAAAAAAAAGTGGAAAGAAAAACGGAGAAAACGCTAACACGAAGAATAAAAAACAAGTCAAAAAATATTGTTAGATAAATCAGATAACGAACTATTGTGGTCTCGGTCAGTTTTTCAAACTATTCAGTTAACGCGCAACGTGCCGTAGAACTAGATGAATTAGATTAGGTGAAAGATAAATCAGCGATAGGCGTGGTCAATTCACCGCGAGGCTCACAGTCAGAACATTTCGATAAATTGTCGGACGGTCTCGCGTGGGATATCGTGAAATTGCTTTGACACATTTCCTACCGTATGCCCGAATCCTGCCGCGCAACTGGAAATCGATAAATTAACCGATAGATAATGCAAGCAGCCAGATGGAACGTGTCTGGTTGTGTGTTGTCGTTCGTCAATTGTGCACATATTCGTAGCTTTTGGCCCGTCGTTAATCCGTGCCAGTTATCAGACGTCGCATAATAAAAATTTGTGGAATACGTCAAACCTTTATATATTCTTTTTTATAGTAACGCTTCAATGAAATTGTAATATCATTTTTGTCAACTCTATTTTTGAACATCAATCTCGAAATCCTCAGCTCTTGAGACACAAAAAGAAATCGTCACGAAAATGATTTTAGTCGCATAAATGCATAAAACCTTTTGAAAGATGAGTGGGTAAATTTTAACGAGCCACGAATCTTTTGTTTCCCATTCAGGATACGTTTTCCATAAATTAATATTTACCAGAAACGGGGAAATAAAGTAAAGTGTGCTACTTTTCAACTTTGCCGTCCCTCGGATCTATTTAGATCAAAGCAGTTGCTGAAGCAAACAACGACCTCTTTCCCACTCCTCTGTTGTCTGCTGATACCGGGGGCTAAATTCTCATTGCTCCCGCTTCATAGTTTTAAGCGAGCGTCATTTGTTATAGGCGAGACGAGGCAAGACGCATAGATATCACTTTAATTTCTAATGCATTCTACATATTTCGAGAGCGTTCCCTCGCGAAGGACTCAAGTGGAGGAGATGGTACGTGCAGTTTAAAAGTTCACCGAGCTGGTGCGATGCATTCGTATAAATCTAAATGAACGAAGACAAGAAAGTGGATCGCTTAATGCGAACCGACGACGCGTGACATCATAGCGTTTCAATTTCGTGTCATCGTGGATCGTGTTAACAGCGAACGTTTTCTTGTACCATAATTCGCGTTCACGTGACCCGTCTTTTAACAAATGTGAACGAAACGAGTGTGGACAGAGCGTCGCAAATTAAATCCATGAACCTTTTGGTTGACCTCTTATCTCTCGTCAATAAGAACGTGATGTCATCATAATAATCATAGAAGATTTATTGACNCCGTCTTTTAACAAATGTGAACGAAACGAGTGTGGACAGAGCGTCGCAAATTAAATCCATGAACCTTTTGGTTGACCTCTTATCTCTCGTCAATAAGAACGTGATGTCATCATAATAATCATAGAAGATTTATTGACCGTTCAACGACGCGATTGGTATTCTGCATAACTTTTAGTAGAGACATTGCTATCTCAATTTAGACTAGACTAGGTCAACGATTGCGAACTATAGTCCTGAAAAAGCAATTGGAATAATGAGAATCGTAGATGAACTGAACGAGTAACTTATGGTTGTTTGTAAAAAATATCTGATTCTACAAGTGCAATAGCAATTTTCGAATGATTTTCGTAGTCAAGCAAATATTCTCATCTTGCAATTAATTGGTACGTGTACTTCAAATGTCGAAAAAGAATTATACCGTAAAACATATTCTATCCAAGCGACTTAATCAGTTTTTTAATGATAGAAAAAATAATGTTTAAAAAAGAATTGTAAGACTAGTATACTTTGTCATAAAATTTTATTTTATAAATTACATAATAAGAAAAAAGGAAAAAAATTTAATTGCCCCCAGAGAGATTTGAACTCTCGACCCCTGGTTTACAAGACCAGTGCTCTAACCCCTGAGCTATGGAGGCTTACGATTTTGTTCCACGATAGGATAGTAGAAGAAGGCAATAAAAGTATTTGCATATAAATGATTAATTATTGATCAATCATCCATTTGTTATTTATAATATTAATTACAAAACGTATTTAATTATAAATATATGCTTTTTCACTTCGCATTTAGTACAAATACGACTGTATTAACAAATATGTATGAATTATACGTGTGTACTATGTCTACATACATTATTATTATTTCTAGAAAGTGATTTGTCGGTATTGCAAATTATTGTTATATCGCAAATTAAAGCCGAAGTACCATATAATAATAACAATTAGTAGTCTCGAATAATCCTACTTAACAAAAACGCAAACAATTTTGTAATGAACATAAATATAATGAGCATGATTTATTATTTCATGTTCGTGCGCAACTCACATCTATAATAATTACGTTCACATTTCATCGATGCGTATTTACATAACGATAATGACTGAGCCAACATTCAGTATATTACGTACTCGTGGTGCCTTTGTGCCACATTTACTTATTCATAGATTCTCGCAGAATGGAATTATCAATAGTATTATCTTTCGAAAGCAGTCACGATTACAATTATCGATGGGTAATTATTTCGGTGACACGAAATAAAAGAAACACTGGGGCGATCAAAAATCGTTAGTGTCCCCGATTGACGGACAAGTAAACAATTTGTGACAATTAAATCGCCGAGCCGATGGCAATCGTGCCAGGCAAATTGTTCATCGATCTTGTTAGCGTTTACCTAATTATATTATTACACGGTGACGGCAGCATTCATGGTAATGATGTTATCCGAGGGAATCGCAGCGCCAGCTCGTGATTTGTTATGCATACGGGATGCGTCGTCCACAATGTAGCTGCAGCCGTTTGCCTAGAACGCGATGTGACGGCACGCGAGAGGATTTTTTGAAATTTTGATTTCTCGTGAGAAACACGAGTTGATAAAGAGACCCTGCCCGCCTGGAGCGACCCTCGAAACGAGAAAAATTCACGAGGTGATCTTTGCGTTTCCTTCAGCTAATATTTGACCAACGCTTCTTTTCTGCGGTGAAGCTCATTATTGTATATCTTTCTCTTCCCTTCCTCAAAGCAGTTTTTATCACCGCTCACATTTGATATACAATAATTTTAGTTCAAGTGTCTNTCAACGCTTCTTTTCTGCGGTGAAGCTCATTATTGTATATCTTTCTCTTCCCTTCCTCAAAGCAATTTTTATCACCGCTCACATTTGATATACAATAATTTTAGTTCAAGTGTCTTTCTGTTAATAATCGTTAATTATTCGGACTTACGAATCATAAAATTTTATTTACACGCGGATGTAAAGATTTTACTAATAGGAAAACCTGTAGGAATTAATTCTATGAACGTATTCGCCCGTGAAGCACTAAATACATAATTTCGAAGAACAAACGGTCGCTGAAAGAACCATACACGATATCTCATAAGTTTCCACACCACGCGGTTCGCTCGTTTCTCAACCCGTACTCCGCAGTAAACTAGAACTAGAGTTAAACTTCTGAAGAATAAGAAGAAGCAAAAGAAGAAGAAGTAGGTGGAAGACGAAGACGGAGGAGGTGGAGAAGAGGAAGAAGTCACGGAAGAAGAAAGTAAGCAACATCCTAACCATGTCCCATGAATCTTTAATTTGATAAACGTGGCAGCGTGTTTCGTTAAATAAGTCCCTAGTTTCTGTCCAAATAGCCTTTACTCGCGTGTTGCACAATGTCTGCAAGGATGCCCGTGCTCCACTTTTCTGTTTAATCGGCGCACGTACTCACATTCCTACATACGCGCACACGGACCTTGGCCATGTAAACGCGGCATCGCCGTTGTTGTACAATAGGACAGAAAAGAGAGTAGGAAGGAGGGAGCAGAGGGCTCGAAAGGAAAAATGGGAACGGACGGATCTGTAGAAAGCCATAGCTTGGGGAAACCAAATGTTTGCGGACAAATCGTCGTCGTTTTCGACGGGGAAAAATCAACAAACGTTTCTGGCTCTGTCCTAATGCACCGTCCGATGGAAATCGTTCCGCACGCGCGGACACGGCTTTCCTTCTTTCTCTCTCTCCCTCTCGATTCGACCACTGTACCCCGGCATCTATGGATACATTGTCTAGGATAGACGACCCAAGAATACGATGTGTTGTATCCGATTTCATCGCGGATTTGTTCCTTGTCACGGATTTTGAACGATAGACGGTGTTGTTTTTTTTGTGACCTTCCGCTTCGAAGATTTATGAATAGGATTTACTGAGACTGATTCATGACTGTGTCCTCAATTATGATAAGCCAAATTTATCTTGTAAAGTAATTCAACTTTTGATCTCTCTATGGAATCGAAAAATCTTCCTTGGAGAGAAAATTTGGATAATTTTTCGGGTACAAAACGCAATTCGGTAACTACGGCTTCATCGGTCCGGTAACTTTGGAAATGCTTTGGCAAGTTTTTCGACCTGGAGAGCATGCATGCGGTTTTAATTTGATTCGCATCGGAATTCGGGAATTCAAATCAAGCGATGTACCGAAAATGGAGTGGTGTCCTGCCCAATCCTTTATTTTGCTTCTGGTTTTCGTCACCAGAAATTCGGTGCTTCCAGGTTGACTACAGGTTCGTTAGACCGTTAGACTATCAACTACATGGTACGAGGAGCAAATCCGTCCTTTTCGTTCGGGCACAAAGCGAATTTCACGTTAATTTCTGACAATGTATCAGGGACCATAGCATGCTGGTGTATNTCAACTTTTGATCTCTCTATGGAATCGAAAAATCTTCCTTGGAGAGAAAATTTGGATAATTTTTCGGGTAGAAACCGCAATTCGGTAACTACGGCTTCATCGGTCCGGTAACTTTGGAAATGCTTTGGCAAGTTTTTCGACCTGGAGAGCATACATGCGGTTTTAATTTGATTCGCATCGGAATTCGGGAATTCAAATCAAGCGATGTACCGAAAATGGAGTGGTGTCCTGCCCAATCCTTTATTTTGCTTCTGGTTTTCGTCACCAGAAATTCGGTGCTTCCAGGTTGACTACAGGTTCGTTAGACCGTTAGACTATCAACTACATGGTACGAGGAGCAAATCCGTCCTTTTCGTTCGGGCACAAAGCGAATTTCACGTTAATTTCTGACAATGTATCAGGGACCATAGCATGCTGGTGTATGGAGTCTCGTCGATGTTCGATTTCGTTACGCATGCTTTATAGCAAATTGATTCTTATTCGTTTTAGAATTTCTCTCATTCTCTCGCATTCGATAAATGAATTGCGAGACATTTCTGAATCTATGGCATTGTTAAAAAAATTAATTATTTACGCGTCACCCGAGGCAAATTGGTCAATTAAATTGGATCCTGCCACGTTTTACTCTATTTTTATTCATTGGATTTCATCAAATATCTGTGACGCTTCAGAAAATACTATCATTTATTGTTATATGTTATTGTTTTGTACTTAACAACATTTCTATAAATTATTCTCAAATATTCGGTCTAATTAATACATATATTGAAATTCAATCATTTATACTTTTACTAGATGGGTTTTAGTTAGGGACCAAGGTGGGATCTTTAAATTAAAAAAGAAGGACTCGATGTGTGAAGACGAAATTAATCTGAGTTTAGTTAATGACAAATAAATTTAATGTGATTCTTAGCCTTCCATTAATTTGAGTCCGATGAACGCAGAGATTCCACGGTCTTTACGCGTGTTAATAAGAATTAGCATAATTCTATTTGCTTTACATTTGATTACTATGGATTATTTCACAGCGTATTTCACAAGACTTACGTTTGCTCTTCGTTATTGAGGTAATGGTCGCAACGTCATTATAATCTGGATATTCACTTACACTTCACGCATCCTTACACTCCTTTTATTATTATCACACTACTACGTATTGCACAACTACGATCCACAATTTAATGTATCTGAGATAATGATTCTTTAAATCTATTATGCGAATGCATGGTCGATCGATTTTTCTACTATCACGGGCTTCGACGGAAGAGACGGAATTCAGTGATTGATCTCCGGTCAATGGCGAATTCATCGATAATAGTTAGCGTGATAGGGATAATACGCGCTTGCGTTATTCCCTAACCTCCTAGAATATTCCATATTCTCACATCCTTAAATTTCTATGCTACCGTATCTACTGTATGGTTCCAAGTATAGTATACATACATCAAACTAATACATGTGCATGTATGATTCTATCCGGCTGCTGAACTGTAGATCTTTCGTTTCTGCTTTCTTATTATATCTACCTTCTTGTATTCTTTTCCGTTCTACTAGGTATTCTCGATTTTACATATCTTTTTAGTACATCTGACTTGTTTCCATGGATTCTATATTTCTCTTCAATCGAAATGTATGAATAACGAAACCAGCACACACGTCAACATAATTTAATTTACTTTTAATCAGTGGTGATGCCTTTACTTGATATTTGAGAATCGCGATAGATCAAGGAATGTATTTCGGCAATTTAGCTCGCATTATTCTCGGCCGCCTTTAGTCATAGAGGATAAGATGCATCGTCCAGAGTTTAGGAGGTGGGTGAAAAGCGGATATATCATTCGTTGTTAAATGTACAAGATAGCAATAACGTGGGCGTGTTACGGCGAAAGAACCCTGCCACCGATCGTGAACGGGAACGATGTATCTCGAAATTCTCTATAATTTCTGCCACGTATCGGCGAATATACGATGCCTTTATATTACCGGTGAAACCGGTATGGACCCGGGACAAAGCGGGGTGGGCCGCTCGCTGGCTCTCCTCCCTTTTCCAACAATACTAAAGCACTTTGCTCGTCGGCTAACTCCCCGCGGTCTTTGTTGCGCGAATTTATCGATTTCTTACCCGATATCCGTTCGATACCGTTCGAGAAACCCGGCAAGAAAGTCACCATTAATTTACGGGCCATAAAGTGCGCGCCCATTGTCTCTCACCACAGTTCGCCGGATAAAAGTCGGTGCGAAATTTTGTATGCCGCGAGAAAAAGGCCGAAGTTTGTTAATTAATTCCGCTTTATTTCCTCTCGCTTTTCAATCACGGTTAACGTTTCAGGATTTAGGGAATCAGTTTAAGGTGAGGCATTATACTAAGTTTAAAAGACCCAGTAATCAATATAAACAGAATAAAAGGAAGAAGAAGAAGATGAAGTTACCAGATTAAGTGGAGACAACAGAATTGAATCGTATTCATCCGTCCGTCGTGTTACGATGAGATACCCTGTCTACGGCGGTTTTATGTACACTTTGAGTTTCCTTATCGCGAAACTTACCTGCCAGATATTATCAGCAAAAGTATGAAAGACTGACCACGAAAAAACTTGCCTCCAGAGAGATTTGAACTCTCGACCCCTGGTTTACAAGACCAGTGCTCTAACCCCTGAGCTATGGAGGCGGGTTAAGTTTTTTTTCTTCCGCACGTCTGACTACATCCATGTCTATACTACTTAAACGCTCGGCTGTACATTCGTTTCCCTTTGCGAAACCTGACTCTGCAAGTGTGTCATATTTCGTAGAATTGAACGTATGTTTTGATACTAATGAGCAAAGGTTAAAATCGTCGCTTTTCGTTTTTAGAAGTGGACCTTTAATCTATTTTTTGAGTACTCTCATTTTTTACACTTCTTTATTTTAAATTCCTAATTTTTTAATTAATGTTTCATTCACTCTTGAACTTTAATTCGTTATGCAAAGTTACTGCTTTATCTTTGCCATTCTATCGCGAATAAGAAGTACCGTGCTTTTTGTTTCGCGCCGGTTTTGGTTATTCCAGTTTCTTTATCATCCCTAAAGCTTTTTACATTCGTCATTAGAGACTTAATCTGCCAACTCCTCTCTGCAATATTTTAATGTCCCCTCGACCTCGTTCATGCTTCCCATTTCTTTAAATTATACCATCAAGAACCCTTTTTAGGGTAGGAGAAGGGTCATTATAGTCTAACGCTTAAGAAAAGATTGCCAAGCATTTATATCAGAAGTTAACTGTATTTATAACAAAAATACAATTCCTTTATAAAATAGATTCAAAGGTTCATTCAAAGGAAGATAATTGTGTAAGTATCCCAATTAAAACTTATATACTTGACGTTTCAATATTTTTATTGGGTTATTAAAATTACTTGTCATGGAAACATGAGAATACCTTTAGCTCAATTCAATTGATAATAAAACGAAGAAGCTGTGTTCTTCGTGGTTGATCATAAGTTTCCTCGGGGATAAGTTGAGGACGTATTGAGTAGCTCGATCTTCTCCTGACGCCGAGGAACCAGGCAGCTGGCGTGGGTCTTAAAAGTTAATTGCGACGACGTTCATAGAAAAGCAGCCGCAGATGTTTCGAATGCGAATTTTCCTTTCTACCGCTCACGCGAGCGCGCGGCGTGCTGGGAACACCGAAGTTCCGCAGTTTCAACCGGAAATAATAGCAGTTGCCCGAAGTTCCGGGGGTGACGGTGGCTTGGCTCGCGCACCTTCGCCAACTTAAAACCGAATAGGGAAAAAGGGGTACTGATAACGCCGGTTCCACGGACGCCATGCCAGTTTGATAATTGCGCTGGGAGGACGTCAGCCCCGATACGACGAAACATTTGCATGCTTAATTCGTCGTTTAATAAAATGAAAATTCAAGTTATTGTTATTGTTCTTCGTTTAACGTTAACGACCGGGACGATTTGACGATTATAGCAGAGGGTGGGAATTAGATCAAGATTAGTTGTAGAGTTATCCATGAGTATTGAAAATTGTTTTAGAATTGAACCTAAAGAGAAAACAAACGATTTTTATATTGATAAAATTAAAACATATTTATAACATATAATGTTATAAAAAAGCGTCTAATTTAGGTAATTTATGAAGTAATTAAGCATTTTGTATAATTATTTCATGAATAACGGGTTCCATAAAGTAATTGTAACATATATAATACATTATACATATAATAGTATTATAAACATGATTATAATATAACTAATTTAACATTTTAATTATGCAAACGATAAAAATATACATATATAAGGTATTTATACAATAATAAATATCTTTTTATAGTTTTTGCTTTTAGACCGTGATAGGCACGTGCAAACGGAATTTAATCAAGTAAGCTTTCAAAGACAAGAATGATTGAATGTTAGATCGAGCTTTCTGCTCCTCCAATTTTGAAAGCCTTTTTAGCCTCCCTACCGAATAGACGATCGCGAACTAATTAGCATTTAATTAACTTCAGAAAATGCTCTATCGTCGACTCCGTTATACGATCCTTCCCGAAAAATTTATTTCCTTTCAATAACACGATTTCAGTTTTGATGAAATATTATATGACGTATTCGCGTTGACAATTATTTGATAGAGGCCGCGAGTTCCACAATTAATCGTCGTGAGAGCAAAAATGATGAAGGATCTTGTACGAGTTTAGCGGTGTTATGTGATATATGAAATTTGAGATAAATTCAGAACCCGTGTCGCAATTAATATCTCTAGCAATTGTCGAAAATATCAGAAGTTTCTTATTTTTTGTAATGAATTTTTTAATTGAGATAGCGTACGTATGTACGTATGAAATATTAAAGCAAATATCGTTTTCGTGTATCACTTTCAACTTATCAAGTTAAAATAAAGGTTCGGTTATCTCAATAATTTAAACGGGCCATGAACCTGAACTGAGGCGAACGTTCACGTGTCTCGAACACATTGCCGCCGTTGAATTTTACTGGGTATTAAAACGAATGTTAGTTTTTCTCCGGCGAAACTCACGAAAATGCAATTCATTCTCTACACGCGTTTATTTCAGTCCTATTTCATGATCGAGCAGGCTAGATAACTCAATGCATACACATGGAAGTATGCAAAGTAACTACTCACTGCATTGCGACAATCGCAACCCAATAAACTAAACATAGTCTTGTGAACGCTTTGTCTCAAAGTTAATACGGAAAATCAATAATATGGCTGAACACTTGAAAAGTTTCTGGTCGTGAACATATATATAGTTGGAACTTGTTCCCCGACATAATTTACACAGCAAATTTATACCATTAAAATAAGTATTGTCGGTTTTAAAGAAGTTTTAAAACTGTGTTAATAGAATCACAAGGCTATTATTATTAATACCGTCGGCCAAGAGATTATTGATTGATCAATCAGCATTCCGCTGAAATCTCTATTTTCCAATGTGCTGCTTCAGACAAAGATAAGAATGATCGCTGCAAATAACGTGGATGTGTAAAAGTACAGGGAACTGGATGTATTATTCTGTACGTGAAAAGAAAAAGAGTCGGACGTTAGATAACTCGCTGGATCAGGTCTCGCGGGTTACTAGTTCATTTATTAAATATTGCACGGCATATCTCGCAATTTAATGTTAACGGAAACCAGGTGAAATGGAAAATGAAATTCCCTGAATTCAACAGAATCGCACGCGGCATTCCAGTTCATTCTAGTTCTTTCACACATGTACTTACTCACTTATATCAGGTATTAAATACATCGGTGCGGAGAATCTGTATAAATGTTCATGGTTTACTAATCGATAATTCATCTATTTAATCATCATTATAATTAATTGTCATTTAGTAATCAGAATAATTTGGAGGTTGAACGCGTCTGCTTGAAAATTGTTTAATCATGACAGAACGATGTTCTCATAATCTGGAACTATTTAAAAATTTGATGGAGATCAGTCTGCGACATTAATAGGTCATCCTAATCGCTAATCGGAGAAGGCGGAAGTCAAAAGCCGATTTAACGTTGATCCGAACACGTTCGGCAAGCGCATGCACGAAATAGCTGAGTCTCGCGTCGTGTCGGTGAAGAGAAAGGCAAGGAGATTCCCACAGAGTAGTTCCTGTGCGGCGTGGCGTGTGTCTCAACCGATAATTAGGTATCGATTTCCACGTGCCGGCGAGAATGCCTGCAATAATCGACTTCGCACGTTCCGCTATCTCCTCATTGTTGACCGTGCCCGCCGCCCGCTCGTCCTCCGGAATCGGTGCTATTCGCCGCGTTTTTTTGAACCGTTCCAATCTCTCCGGGGGAAAAGAGGGGAAATAAAACGCGAGAGACCGAGACGGGTCCATTAATCATTGAACGCAAGAGAAAGAGATATGCGCGGCGTCACGGAAATGAGGCAAAAATGCTGTGAAAGAGCGGCGCATAATTCAACAGGGAACTGCGCGCACATCGCGTCGTTCCGGGGAGATATCCGCGAAGGAAGCGATTCGTTGCACGATCGTGGATTATCCTGACGATACGAGTCAGGTTAACTCTCCTCGCGTTCCTTTCTCGTTATTTACACGACTCGTTGAATCGCAGCGGCCGCTGGCAGCCACGAACGATTTCATAATTGAGATGCACGCGAAGCGTTCAACGCATCGATTAATCGATGAGTAATTTGTCATTGTGTATTCTCTGAAGACCGAATGGAATTCGTTTTATTAATAATATGCAATTATTCATTGATTATGCGCCTGCATGATAATTAGTCACTTCATCAGTAATTACGTGTGATAATAATTTCTAATCACGTTATATAAATATTACGTTGTCGACGCGTCGATCGTGTCAAACAAGAAATTCGGTACCGTTCTGTGACGTTCACTCGGCGAAGGACCAATAACTTTTCATCGACCATGGTTACTACAAATCGCTGGACAATTGTAAATTATAGGACCTTCTGTTTGTAGCATTGTTAGGCAGAATCCGATGATCTGTTTCGGTAGATTGCGGAACACGGTTGTTACGTGTGTCGGAGCAAACACACTTGACCGTGCAATTAATCCAAACTGTTATCGTCATCCACCTTGTTGTATGACAGATTCCGGCACACTCGCCGTATCGATTTAGGTAATAGAGTAAATACCTTGTGGCAGAGTGAATGTGTCGCAATAGAAACATTGCCTGTTGAACGAATGTTCCAATATCGAAAGACGCACTATTAAACACTTCTTTTTCAATAATAATTGGCTCTTTATACTGATAGCAAGCTTAGAGAACTAATTCTAATTCATTTCGTTCTGAAGTTGGTACATCACTTTGCTGTTTCTTTTCATTGCTAAACTGTCTACGAGACATATATACTTGTGTCAGATTCTTCGATTCAGAGATTCTATAGAAAGCCATACTAGAAACAACCTATTGGAAGAATGGGCCCATATCGGAAGACGTACCATTAAATATTTCTTTTTCAATAATTGGCTTTTTATACTGATAGCAAGATTAGAGAATTAATTCAAGTTCATTTCGTTCTGAAATTGGTACATGATATTGCTATTTCTTTTCTTTGTTAAAATGTCTGTGAGTATGTATACTTGTGTCGGATTCTTCGATTCAGAGATTCTATAGAAAGCCATAATAGAAACATAGTCTATTGAACGAATGAACCCATATCGGAAGACGTACCATAAAATACTTCTTTTTTCAATAATTAGCTTTTTCTACTGATAACAAGCTTAGGGAACTAATCCAAGTTCATTTGGTTCTGAAATTGGTACACGATATTGCTACTTCTTTTCTTTGTTAAAATGTCTACAAGACGTACGTACTTGGATCTGATTCTTGGATCCAGAGATTCTACAGGAAATGATGAAAAATTTCTTTCCTACATGATACGATTGGACGGCTGGCTCTTCTCGCGCAAATGATTTGCAGGCGAGCGTGCGTTTACAGTTTTGAATATCATTCTCGTGTACGGTAGACTAGGAAACGAGCCGGTCGCTCCCGAGACGAGCTCGCATAATGTATAGTCGTATCATACCATTGCTTTCTCGAAAGCCCGTTTACCTTCATCTCGTTGTATCTCCGGCGTTGTGCGACGGAGCGAATTCTCGAGAGCATTATTTCCGCGAGCAAGTAATTCCGTGTTCTGAAACGTATTATTTCTAACGAAACTCGAGAAAATATATCCCGCTCACTGTTTAGACGGTCGTCTTTAAAACGGTATCGCGTGTTCTCGCCCGGGTAATATCGCGCTTGTTAACCGCCATCGCGCATAACGCGATAAACGCCTGCTTCACAATGGACGATCTACACGATCTGTTATTTTCTTTCTTTTCTTATACGGACTGCCTCACGCGATAGCTTATACACTTTATCCTATAAGTCAATAAAAAGATTTTCAATGCTCGCTCTTTAATTCATGCAAAACCTCGTCGTGGATAATCAAATTTCTTAAGAACATACTAAATGAAGAAACGACGTTTCCATGTAGTCGCTTTATGTACGTTCAAATCACGGGCCGACGATCATTCGTAGAATTCAAGAAAACAGAGGATCTACATACAGTGTCTGAGAAATGAGACAGGACACATCGCGAATTTCATTATCCAAATCATGTCCGTACGGATTTACGTCGACTGGGTCACAATACAAGTTCCCCACGAAATGATTTGAATACCGCATTGCGGGCGAATGAACTTCGTATTGTACGACCAGACCGGAAAGACTCGGTCAGTGAATTCCTCTAATTTTGTCTGCCTACTTAATGCGCGACCGGAATACAATAACATGCTCGTGACAGCGACGCGACTTCACAGGGATTTAATTAAAATTTTCGTATTAACGGATGAAAGAGTCCCATCTCGCGCTTTTCGCGGTAGCATCGCGTCGCGTCACCCACTGAAAGGAGAAAGACCCACGGGATCGGCCAAAGCAGTAGATATATTCGTGCAGAAAAAGTAATTAGCGTTTACTAGATCTCTTTGTGCGTTTGACAACTACTGCTGCCAACCGTGAACAGCACTGTGAACTTGCGAACTACAAATAAGTCGATACGAGGATTTTTAAACAAATTCTTCAAATCTGGTTGTCCAGATTCTTTTCACAGCATAAAGAACCAAGTCCGATCCTATTAACTGCAATTGTTTATACGTCTATGTATGAAAAATTGAATCCCTGTTCATCTTGTGAGTCGATAGACCGCCCAGACAAATTTTATTTATTAATTATTTATTTATTTATTAATTTATTTATACGAAAAGATTGTTGGAATATAATGTTGTTTTAAATAGTTCAATGGTGCTGTTCAATGGTTCTGCTTTTCTATAATTTAACATGCACGTAGAGAAAACGCGTTGAATTCGAACGAATAAGTTTCGCACAACTAGTGTGACTGAGGAATCATTTATTCAGTAACGATTACGTAGGATAGAGAAACGTGATAAATTTCCCTGGAGCTCGAAGTGATGCATGATCCGAATTCGGACGACGAACGATAAGTTCGTAATTGCTTGAGACGTTGGTTAACGCGAACGAGTAGATGAATGCTAATTGCTCGACGGGAATAAGTTTCTTTCACAACGCGGAGAGATACGCGGGACTGTAGGGAGTCGGGAAACTATAGCACGGCCATGGAGCCAGGTGACTTACGGCAGCCGTACGTATATCGTCAAGAACACTGCAGTTCCGGTAGCAAGGCTAGGCGGTAGGAAAGCGTCGAGTGTGGAATATAAACTTTAACGGATGGCTTCTTCCACGGTGGGCGCCGTGTACCAGAAGTGATCTAGGACCTCTGCGTCCTATTCTTGCAGCTTCTTCAACGCGATCCCCGTCCCAGATACGTACGTAGACCGTTTCGCTGCGTCTACTATTGTTCCGGGGACGTGTTATCGTTTTCTCTCTACGTATATGCAGAAACGCACGAACTGAATTCAACCTGCGATACGCGTGCTACTCGAGCAATACGTACACATTCCCTCGCGATAGTACGTGCAGGTCAGAAAAATTTATATACGAAAGATAATAGCTACTCTTTCTTTCTACTCGTAATTGTAGGACGTGCAACCCGTTTGTTTTTAATTAACATTTAATCCTTATAAGACGTTCTAGACTAATGGGACGTTCAAGCTGTTTTCAACGCCGGTACCTGTTAGAATGAACTTATAATTACGATCTTGCTGTATCCTTATGATGCTTCCTATAATTTATCATTTTGTCCGTATTCCATGCAATATTGGCATTTTTTCTTTTTAGAGTAATCAAACGTATATTGATGAGTTGATTATCACAACGAGACGAATTAGTTAACGATTACCTTTGTTATGTTAGACTCGATGCTTTACATAACGGTAGATGTTGTCAGGTGGTTGGTAGAATACCAGAAAGTCTTCGCACTATAAAATTATCGTCAATCAATTCAGTTGACAAGTTATGCAAATAAATGATTTGTCTGATAATTCAATCTTGTAACGAGATAAATAGAGATAGTAGGTAGACTCGGTATAATTATCTACGTTAAAATATAAGATTATTTTATAGTCGGAGATCGTCGAAATGAATACGATAATTTATTTCCAATAAAAGAGTTGTTGACAACCCATTAATTGCACGTGCTCAGTTCCTATTATTAATCTGAAAGCAAAGTTGATGCGGACATTTAACGGTCGATTAAAATCTCCGCTACGATAAGCGTCGCGTCTGAATGAAAACGTAATGGCACAGAATAATCCGGCTGCTCTTTTCCCGAGATCCCCGTCGCAGATAACCCCGTTCGCTGTTAATCATTACTGCGTGATATCTCGACGTTAGTCTCCCTCCATCTTGTCTACGAATGTATTTATAGCGGTAAAAGATTTGCATACGTGTATAATTATATTTATTGACGAAGCGTTTCTAAATTAAGTTATTAATTTTTTCTTGCACAGATGTATTGGCAGGGAAATAAACAGTCGTTGAACTGTCAGTTATTATTATATTTATCACTTTTTATGTTAATTTCATCTGAATAACAATAAACGATTATTAATATCAGAGAATGGATATGGCAATTTCAGATAAAGAGCATATTTTTGACGTCAGTCGAATATTTTATTACCTTTATTCCGTGCTCTCATATCAAGTCGATTGCCCGACCCGCATTTATTGGAAAATATATGCTTCTGGATACATAAAGCATTTATACACGTCTCACGTTTCACCTAGTAGGAGTAACGCCCATTTCCAATTTACATAGGTACTCGCAGCCCCTAATCGAATGTGCATTCACCTACTTGCGTACGTGATTCGCGAATGGACCTCTCTACGTATCTATGTGTATATATGAGCGCATAAACATAGATCCATATATGAGATCGGGATCTCTCTATTCGTTTCGCGAAACACCGTTTCCCTTCACACAATAGTCGAACCTTTGATTGAGAACGTTAGCAGTCGTCGAATTTCTTTTTGTTTATTTGCTATCGACCGTAGTTTCCTTCAGTCGAGCGAGCCCCGATTGACCAAGGGGTTGCTCACTTTGACCTGACATTTTTATCAAAGCCTTAGCGGTTGAATAAGGTTTCTCTCCAATATAAAATCATTTTAGGTAATTAAAACCTCTGATTCGGACTGCTGCCTGAAGACTTTTCTTTTGAAGCTTCGATTAAAATTTCTAATTTTTTTACAATATCCATGGAAAATGTGTGACGATCAGATTTCTTTGATGTTAAAACGTTGATAATGTTTCAAATAATTTTCACTGTATCATCGAAAAATATAGATAGACAGATCGAACGTTGATACTATCTCAACTGATCTGGGTCGTGTTTCAAACTTTTGCCAGCTAGCTTTGGGGTTTGCGAATGAATCTCCGCGTTGATTTATGCATCCCAGCTGAGTTGATCTGAATATATTTCTATCGAGTCTTACATTCGTGATAAATACGCGTCTGCACTAAATGGACGTGGCTGAGAATTTCAGACGAGCATGAAATAATTACATGTATAAAATATCATTTATATTTCTCGAATGACACGGACACGTAAATCATGAAATCACATTTTATATGCTTCATTATAACTTCAAATTATTTTTATATACGAAAATTTTAATATAACCTATAATAAAATTTTAATACAACCTACTCTATATAATGGCTATAACTTTTAACAATAATTGATCGACATTGTTCTTGTTCTTCGCTGCGTGTCACGTCTACACTATTAAACCATCAGTCGACTATCCAATTTAAGAGGCGAAACCGGTCCGCCTGATCGATTGAATTCCAATTTCAATTGCGAGCAGTTCAGCTTTATCATGCAGCCAGATTATTGTATCGGCCACTAGTTTGATTACTGATCGAACTGGAAGTCCTGTACCGGTCCCTCCGAAACCGTTCCCGTGTTAGCGAAGTCGGTCCCGTCGAGTTCCTTCGGGATTGGTTACGAAGTTTCAGCCTGAGTTAAGATTAGTTAAGATAGCACGCGACCATCTCAGGTCTTCTCGCGAACCTACCCCATCTAACGCGCACCATCTCTTTAACTTTTTCCCCCTGTTCTATCCGTTCCCCTTCAAACTTTCCTCATTCTTCTCACCTGCTCTGGATCCAGGCTGAACCTCCAGTACACATCAGGGACCCCCAATATTTGTGTTTTCCTAGCATTCGATAATGGTTGAAAACATCATACTGTCGTTTCAAGCTTCATAAATATTCTGACGATTCTCCTGCAAGGAAAAAAATCGTTGTAGAAGTTAATGGGAATCTAATTTAGTAGGAGAATATGATTACACGTTGCGATGACAATTTATGTACGAAGAATTTATAGTTCCATCTTGTTCGAGACACGATCACTCTCGGAAAATTACACGAGAGCGGAACTTGCCACGCCCTAAGTAGAATGGAATCGAGAGTAACTTAAAAGCGACCGCAAGACGGTTAGTAGAAACAGCCGATTATAGTCAGCCAAGGAAACTGCCGTTGACACGTCTCCCTTGAACGCGTTACTTTGGTCTTGCAACATCCACAGTGAACCACTATTATTGTGCGCCAATTGCGAATTCATTTAATAATAACTTCCCTGTTTCAATATTTTTTTCATTGTTTATTTTTTGTTGCATATTTTATAATTATATAATAGTATAGAGAAACGGATTCTTTAAATCTGGATCCACAATCGAAACTGTTTTCTTAATTGACAGTAGAGTACATTTTGCATAATAAAATGGACGTGAAGGTTTTGCAAGTCGCTATGAATAATCGGAATTAATAATAGTTAGTGCGCTGGACAGTAACTATCGTGATAGTTCACGCGGGTGTTACGATAAAAATGTCTAACAATTATGCGTAATTTATCACACTAGCTCGGACACGGAAATGTCTATTTTCAATCAGTCACGTCGCGTACGACGGGGGGAAACGTTTCTCTCCTTTACCCGCGACGCGAATGATTTAAAACACGTTGTATCGGCCACTTAACGGAGGTGTTATTAGCCCAAGGTTCCATACTGATTATCGTTCATCAGTAGAAGGAATCGTAAACGTTAACAAAGGCTATAAAAGATAGGATAGAGACCATACCAATTGTCAGTATTTTATAGACTTTCGGTATCACTGAGTCGTCCTCTGTCATTTCAGTAACAATCACAGATGTTTCACTATGAATAGCGTTATTGTGTAGACGAAATAAATTGAAAATCGCCTATTTTGTTGAACTCTGTCAAAAAATTTTCAGTCGTACGTAAATTACCATATTTCTTACGAATTATGTATTTGTTTAATGCAACTGCTGTAATTGTGTTGATTAAATTTTACTTTCAGAATGCCCAACAGACTGTCTAATGATCTAGGACTCTATTGAATCTAAGGTTTCAGGAAAATCTGAAGCGGCTGTGGTAAGTGACTTTTTTTAACATTACATTCATGTTTATTCTCTAATATTAAAGCACACGTATACTTATGCATAAAATGTTACAATTGAGTAATATACATTTAACATTTTTAATTGTTGTAACGTAGAAAATTTTCTATTACAAGCATAAAAAGGTGTTAAAAACCGTGTGTACGTGATATTTCGATTTCTATTTTATTTACTGTTTAACGTTTACCGCATTCAAAATAGGAAATACGGAAGAAATAATAAATGTTGATGTATTGGTTTCTAAATATTGATTTTACATAAAGAAATAAGAAAGGAAAATGCGTAAACCTGTTTTCGAATTTATTTTATTTACGATTGGCATTTCGTTTTCCGCAAACATATTCAAAGTCCGCATTATAATTTATGTCTGATTGCAACCATACATAAACGATGCGTTCAATAAAAGATGAGTTTTCTTCTTCAAGAATTCTTCGAATTTTTTCAGTTATTTTTCCGCGATTATAGCAGATTATTAAAATGTCCTTGCCATTTTCTTATTCATGATAAACACACTTCTGAATATATTAATCACTCAAGTTATGTCACACAATTCACGTGAATATTCATATATGTATGTAATTACTTTCCTGCACAGGAATTAGTCGCATAAAATAATTGATTTACGGTTATTAGTCACGCCTACGTAAAAACAGAATGTCTATTCTCATCTCGCGTGACGATTCCACGCTTAGTCATGAATTTTATATTTCTAGTTTGTTTCATAAAATATCTACGTTAATTACAATTTAACTCTGCTGAAGCTAAAAATAAAATAAACGAAATTCATCGCTCACGACTATTTCTCGTCTGCCGTTCGGATTTATCATTAATTTCGCCGAAAATATCTCACAATTGCTCGCTCGTTCCCTAACGAGCAGCTTTTTGCAATTATACTACGGAATTAACGATACTGGTACCGTCCCACAGGAAGTGTAGGAGCAAAAAAGTAGATTTCCGGTTTTAATAGGTACCGGACAACCGGCTCGAGAGCCAGCCTCCGTTCCGGAAATGGTTTTAACGAGACTAGGTGGTTCGAAAGGTGGCTAGGACACGTCGGGACGCGAAGAATCGTGCGCAAAATCACTTTGTACCTGATGTACATGTATATATATATATATATATATGTATGTATATATACATACATTGTACGGCATAACGGATTAAACCGTTCCCCGTGGGGATGGTACCGCCTTCCAAATTGCAAGTCAACTAATGGCCTTAAAATTGCAATAATCGAAAGGAAAAATCTGAAGTTCGTCGTACGTATAATATTTAATACCGGAAGTTTTTCTATATTCATTTCTTGGAGATTTGCTCTAAATTCTAGGCAAATGTATGAGAGTGTCAATTTTTCTTGAATTATATGCAGACGAACAAACATATAATGATTGAACAACATATTTTAATTATCTAAACATACGCTTCTGGTTTTTAATCAGGATTGAGGTTTGTAGATCGCGGATTGCAAAAAATCTGTTTCCTCTTATCTTTTAAAAGAAAAAACGTGTGATGGTGCGAAGGGTGTTAGAGAAAAAAGATACGAACATTCCACTGGGTGACGTTGATCGTCTCGATATCGAACGTCTGCGTAGGTGGCTGGTGGGCATGTCGGGTTTGTAACGGTGGCGTATGCGTGTCAGAGAACTCGTTGGTCTCGTCACCGGTATGTGAGTACTGTCATTTTCAGAAGTTTTGTTACAACCAGTTCCGTGCTCTCTGTGACACCTTGAAACGAGTCCCGCCACGACCGCGTCATGACGTGCGCGCATATTATACGACGAGCGGAAATTTTAGGATCTTGATGGACGGCGCGCGCGAATATCATCTTGCTGAGATGTGATCTGGTTCTGCGTCGGATCATTCCAATATTTCATCGGATCCGTAATTCGATTTCATCCGTTCCACCCTCGTTTCCGTTTCTCCTCGAATCCCCTGTGTTCCTCGCTGAATACGACTGACGCACCATTGTCCCATTTTCAAACAAGCACAAGCAATTGATTGAGACACGTATTAGCAATTCAATTTATTGATACAGAGCTGATGACAAAGAGCAATTATGCTTTCGCGATCCAATAATTATTGAACTACAGTACAGTGTGTTACTTCCTTTCTTTGTCAATCATTATACAAAGAAATGTTAGAAAATGGGGAAGCCATACNGTTGATACAGAGCTGATGACAAAAAGCAATTATGCTTTCGCGATCCAATAATTATTGAACTAGAGTACAGTGTGTTACTTCCTTTCTTTGTCAATCATTATACAAAGAAATGTTAGAAAATGGGGAAGCCATACTTGCTAAAGAAATAAAATCACTCACCAAAACGTGAAAGAAATTCTATGAAGGAATTCGTGTATATCATATTCTTACCGTGAAAGAATCATCGATCCATTTTATTCGTTTCAACGTTTTCTCGCTCGGCGTAGAGTGTATGTACACACAGAAGATAATTCAGAAGTTTTTCGCACGGTTAGATAGTAAAAGTTTAAAGCACAGCAGTTAAATGTTTTTCGTCGTTTCCCTCTGTGTACTCTTTTCAATTTATACTTGTATAATTCACGTCTTATGAACAACCAGCAGTTAGCTCCGTTCGCGAAAAACTTTGTTCAAGTCCCATCGTTTTTTTCTTCCTTCCACACGATTTAGTAAAGCAATATCATTTATATTGTCAGCTCGCGTCGTGAACGCGTCCGTTTTTTTAGTCCACGCTTTAGGAAAATCCGTTTCAAACTGTATTCTTGTTGGAAGCGAATACGGATGGAAATATTGTTCTTATGTTTGCGAACGAACCTTTGGATGATTGTGCACGCGTACCCACGCGTTGGAGTAATTTTATATTCGAAGAAAATGGCAATATATTTTCGTGTGATAGATATTCTATTGTAGGATCGTGACCAGGATTGTGTGCATGTATTTTCCCGAGATTGAAGATCGACCTTTTTCTTATAACTGTGATTGAATTTCTCAGGAACGCTGGATTACCTGGATGTGTTGTACGTTTTCTATTGAATCTGTCTCGGAGCTTCTCAAGATAGATGTTTTCACTATAGTTATTCAAAAATTCACATCATAGTATTTATTCCTTTATTTAAATTACTTATTATTGTTCTTATATTATTATTAACATATACAATTTATATTTCAAGTTGTCAGTATGGTAAAAAGAATTTTCCTTAGATTACACATAAGGCCCGTATTCATAGCATTTGCTTAAGTTCCTGTTTCCTGTACAAGACAAGGACTGTAAATATGGGACAGACAGGATAGGAAATGCTTAAGAAGATCTTGAAAATAAGTAACGTCTATGAATACCGGCTATAGATTGTATAAGGAGGCAGATTTTACCTTATACTAAAGGACGCCGGCCACAGAATTAACGTGTAAAACGATTGAGGTAAATGACGACCGACCGCAGCTTAACACTCTTCCGTCACAGCGTGTCCTGGTTGAAACCCTGATGAGGGAGCTTTTCGAGAAGTTCAGCCCGAAAAAAAAAGAAAGACTACCAGAAAAAGGAATTCGTTTCGTATGCAGAGCCGAGCCCGCGGTATCCGTTCCCTTTCTCTTCGAAAACGAGCACGTATAATCCGTAGCGCGGCGCGGCATGGCATGGCGTGTCGTCTTGGCGCGCTTGCGAAGGGGTCGTAGCCGAGTTTTTGCCCCCAAGCGTCGCGAGCTTGCGCCAGTTCGGCTCGCGCCGCACAGAGAGACGCGCGCCGCTTCGCTTCGAGCCGCGATCCGAAGTCCGCGTATCACAGTATCGTTCCATCCGCTCTAACTTTCGCCACCCCCAATCAACGTGACCGATAATCGCAATAACTCACTTCCGTGCGTGCTGCTTCGAGAACTGATTTCTCACCCCGTGGAATTTCAATAAGAGAGGAACTCGCTACATTTGAAATTAGTAACGAATTTGGTGATGTTGAACGTTAAAAATTGAATTCCGCAAGTGATATTGAGGAAACATTTTTGGAATTGCGAGAAATAATTGTATAATCGGCTAGTGAGAGGTGAAGAAAGGTACAGTGATGGACATCTTAATTTAATACAAGTTTAAGCACAAGAAACGGGACTGCCACCGATAAAGGTTTATCGCATCCGGAACGTAATTGAGAGGATAAAGACTGCATTCAGGAGGATTCCATGAAGGAATTAAGTGCGACCAGATAATTGCGAGGCATCTTCGAGGCTTGACTTGAAGAATGTTTTAGTGATCGTCGAGATACAGTGAGAGCCAGGGGTCGTAACTCATGCTTACCGTCTCCTTCTGAAAATCCTCGAGTCGTATCGTCGCGTTAGAGTAATACAAGTTATGTGACTTAGGCGGAAGGAATCCTGAATTCCGTACGCTTGTTTACGAGCGGGGTACGCGCGNTTTAACATAATTATCACAGGCATCTGATTAGAAGTGTCTTTAGTGACAACGAAGGAGGGAACTTTCATGTTTCTAAAATGAGAATTAGCGACGTGGAAATATTTCAATCTCATCGACAAAGAAGGATTAAAAGTAGCCTCGCGGTCATGTCTCGCCTCTAATTCGGNCAGCACGTACTTAGTTGTAACGACTCCGTTGTTGACGTGCGATTGATCAAGAATTACGGGAAATCGCGCACCACCCACGCATTCCAAGCATTTTTTTTTTTAATACTCTACTACGCGAGCAGTTTGTGTTGTTATTTTTTTCGCTTCGTGTGATGTGTAACAAGAAGTATTACGGTCGCCGTTAGTTTACGGGCAGGTGGGAACTCATTGAGGGGAGTCAGTTTCGCCGACTGAATTCGCTTTGAGTGGACGGATTTTCCCGTTCGCTTTGTACGGAGAGTGCACCTTCCGTGTAGTGTCAAAACATTTTGGACTGATAACGGTGATTAGGCCTGCAGCGATTGGCTCCGATTAATTTGCAGAGACGTCAAAGTGTGGTCGACCCGTCTGGTTCCCGTTTCGCAATTCGCGTCTAGTCAAATTCATTCTGGTGAGTAACCCTTTATATCTAACAAGGAAAACACAGCGAAATGAGGAAAATCACGAGCAAAATCCTTTTTTAATGAGAGACAAACGTCTTGTTAGAAATAATGCGAAATGGATGAGTGTTTGTACATTTCTTCAGTGGATATTCGAGTATCGTTTAGAGAAGCTGGAGTATATTAAATTGTATAATGAATTTATGATACACATAAGAATAAAAATCAAGTTAATGAAAAATTTTAATAAGCGTTTAGTATTTGATGGATATTTGATCTATTTTCGTAATCTCGTCTTCAATTAAAGAACTGCTTCCTTCCTTTCAATATCCTCATTAAATATAATTGAAGATATANTTCTTGTTAGAAATGATGCGAAATGGATGAGTGTTTGTACATTTCTTGAGTGGATATTCGAGTATCGTTTAGAGAAGCTGGAGTATATTAAATTGTATAATGAATTTATGATACACATAAGAATGAAAATCAAGTTAATGAAAAATTTTAATAAGCGTTTAGTATTTGATGGATATTTGATCTATTTTCGTAATCTCGTCTTCAATTAAAGAACTGCTTCCTTCCTTTCAATATCCTCATTAAATATAATTGAAGATATAGTGCAACTAGAAGTGCTTTTAACAAGGAAAGAGCGTTGTATTCATGCTAGAATCGAAATTTGAAATCTATAAATTGGACATTGGTACCTATAAACGTCTGACCTGGGAAATATTTTCATCCTCATTTGTACGTCCAATTTGAAATCCTCCATCTATTGTGTGCGTATCTGCGTGTTTTTTTTTCCCGGAACAGTTATTCTCTTCGCTCTTGGAATTCGTACTTTATACTACTCTTTGTGCGACCCCGGGTATCCGTGAATTCCGAAATGATTGTATATTCGAAGCGTATGCACGAACGTGTATGTACGTAGTACGAGTCGAATATATTGTATCGACGTCTGCCAAATGTTGTAAATATTTGCTCGGAAAATTAACCGAACAAAATTCGTCGTTCGCCTCTTGCTTTTCTCCCATTGTTGTTTGTCACAACGACGAGTTTTTATTTACACAGTGTGCGTCCTCGCTTTATGATTGAATTAAACGTGCGCGTTCGCTCTCTCATAATCGGGGAAGTTCACATTAAAAGTAAAACTGGTCCTTCTTTATCGGGTTAAACATTAAAAAATATCTAGCAATTTTTAATCCACTGTTCTTCATTAAATTACATTTATCTGTAGATTTTTTTACTTGCTGATATTGACGTTTGAATAGATTTCAATATTTTAGAATTGCTAGTCAAAGCAAAGTCAGATTATGGAAAGAACAGATAATGAAGAACATAATGAATTTCCTTTCAGTAAAGATATTACAGTAAATACTTCATAAGTTCAATTTATAATCTCTTTTATGTTAAGAAACCTGCTAAGATAAAAGAGGAATATACAGGAAATTATTCTACAGTGTACTTATTTCATTACCATCAGATTTGCGAGTCTCTCATTCACTAGCACGAAATCAACAAGATTAGACTAATTTAAAATGTCGCATGATTTCGTTGACGACGTGCAAAAATGATTTAAATCCGTTTCATGCTGAATCAGCTACGCGATAACGTGCACACACATTGACAGTTGTAAGATCAACCGAAACGTGCGGACAAAAGATAAAAGGTGGGGACGATATAATTTATTCCAACTAACCCATTATACGGTCCGTGAAAATATTATACTATGGTATCTAGCATATGACACGGTTCCGCGTCCAGTGTACGCCGTCCTCGATTCGGATCAAATGTAAAAACCTACCTCAGCGGTTAACGGTGAGTCTACGACCCGCATCTGGTGTTCAAATCTACCGAGCGACTGGCTTCCCCGAACCTCTGCATCACTGCGCGTTTTGCATTTATGCAGAAAGATAAGCCGTCCGGTCCACTGGGTTCCTGACTATTTCCTTTTTTTATTTCAAAGAAAGTGTTTAATCTGCAATTATATATAAAATCACGAGTTACGTCGAAATACGTATATTTAATTTTTTTTTATATTGCCAGTAAAACTATAGTAGAAGATAGGTTTATCCAATTCTTGTTAATCAGTATTACGGTTGTATGAATTCTTACATAAAAATAATGACAAAGCATTGAAATTTTAACAGGTACTAGATATTATATTAATAAAACATTGTAGAAACTTTTAAAATCTCTAGGAGCCTGTCAAAAAAGTTATTACATCTTGAATTCCTATGTCGAATGATATAATAGAATTTTGATTTTATTTATGAAAGAAATATGAATCCAACAATAACGCCAAAATTATATATTAGAATATTAGAAATTATGTGTTGAAAATTCCGTATGACTGAGAAAATCCGGTCTAACAATTAAAAAACTCTAAGTCCCCTGTAATTATAATTTTCTCTAGAAGTTCATTGCTTCAAATATTGGACACAGCTTTTTGTTATTAAAATTTTGACAGAGATTTTACGGTTCATACAACATTAGTGGTCTCATGGTACTTCAGCATATGATTTTACTGAATGACTGCGAAATTAAAAGATATCTGTTCTGGCAGCCTCGCTTCTATGATTTCTTGTGTCATTTTCTATTGTCGATCACGTGAAAATTCGAGGAAACAACGGAGGCTATAAAATACGGAGCAGATACGGCGGAACGAATTAAACGGCAAGCTTTTGAGCGCTGACACGTTATTTCGGATCGGTAATATTCGGTCGAACGCACGGTTTGTTTCGTTCGAGTGCCATCGACTGTTTCATTTACGATATAATGCGGTATTTGCTCGAGTATCGTTCATTTTAAGCGTTTACCGCGGATACACTTTTGTTTCATACTCGAAGCACTGGGAGCGAACCGTTTTTAAGTACAGTTGAAGGATTTGAATAATGTTGTCGCTGCTGTGGAAAGTTCATGTCAATTTTTAAGGACTCGAGAAATGTGTGAGTGAACGAATGGGAATAATTGTTCTCTGGAAGTAGAAATAACTTTTTCCTTGCTTTTCTATGTACTGTATTGACTATTAGTTTATTAAAAACCAATTAATCTTGAAACAATATCTTCAGAAGATGAAAATACATTTTCCTGCGAGAACTTTATGGCGGATACTGTCGCTTTTTACGAATAATTTACACGGGATTCCCACGCGTTTACCGTATTAACCACTTTTTCTCGTTAAACGCGTTAGCACAGCCGCGCAGCCGGGAATTATAATCCAATTTTCCAGACGAANAAAACTTTATGGCGGATACTGTCGCTTTTTACGAATAATTTACACGGGATTCCCACGCGTTTACCGTATTAACCACTTTTTCTCGTTAAATCCGTTAGCACAGCCGCGCAGCCGGGAATTATAATCCAATTTTCCAGACGAATAGCTCGAGCTCGTTTTGGCCAGCCGACGAAGATGGCAACGCGCGAATGCAAAAGTTTCGGGCGATAATTTATTTTAGTAGGTCCACTTTTTTGCTAAGAGTCTAACGCCGACCGATAAGCTCGTCTTTAACCGGTAAACAAATAAGAAAGTTTTCTTTGAACGCGTAAAATACGTTTTCACAGAATCCCAAAACATTTCAGAGCCAATTCATAGTATGTATTTCATTAAAATTCAATCATGGACGCATATTTGTCTTCTAATTAGTTCGTGGTATTATTCATTAAACGATCTCTAATGAATGTACAATCAATACTTATTAAAGAGAAACTGTCCAAACATAATCGGATGTCTAATAAAATTGAAGAGGTCATTTCGTCTGTGCTTGATTGCATTACATTTCACATTGAATTGCAAAATTCCATAAAACTCTTCGAACTTGATGTTGTCACACAATAGAAAAAAATAGTACAAATTAAACAATCAGGAATCAGCAGATAACGTGTAAGGGTATTAAAAAAAATATCACGACTCGCGAGTAATCCCCGTGCGTTTCACGAAATTTATAACTTCACGTGTCGCGAACATTTTCACTTGCGTCGAATACGATTCTCGTTAGAGAGACTTTTAATGCCATTACACAGCCGTCGTGAATGAGCGAACGAAAAAGGCAACAACGACAAAAAGTAGAAAAATGCAGAATAGACGAACGACTTTTGTTAAATTGAGGTTAAAGTTCAAAATGGAATCCTAATCGACCTTTTGCGTCTGTGTTTTTTCGAGAGAGAGTAGGTGAAAATCCGTGAATTGGACCATGTTTAGAGACTAGATCAAATAATTCACTTTGCCGGTAAAGCTAGTTGCAATCGTCGCTTTTGTCCAACTCGCCAGAATTCAATTCTTTGTCAATTATTTTGTCAACATGTTATTTAATTTGTTGCCGTGCGGAATCGGAAGTGCAAATAGTAATTAGGCGTCAAATATTTTCCTTCCGTTTCGTCGTTATCGTTTTTCTATAAATCTTTATTCTCAAAGCTATATTATTCTTCTGTGGTTTTTTGTATCACATATATAATCTAATATTTCATCCTTGATAGACTCGCAGTTTCACAAGATTAGTGTTGTATATTTTTCACGTACGTTCTAAAACATATATCATACACATGTGTAGTCTCTGACTTGGCATCGTTAAATTCTTCCGGGCAACGGGAAACTTTTAACAAACACATCAGTTTCTCTACATGAATGGCAATCTGCGTAACTTTTTGTTGATTTAACCGCATTCGCATTACTTCGGAGTATCTTGATTATTGCGTGGCATAGTGATTTCTCTAGACATTTGCTATGCTGTGCCAGCATTCCCAAACTTGATCCTATATCGTATACTTCACGTGGTTACATGTACACAAGCACTAGGCACTGTTATGCTATCTTAGGGGATGCCATAATTGATTCCCCGCAGAACGTTTTTGTTTTAACAGAAAATTGAATGCTCAGTTAATTGCATACAATTACTAATGTANTACTAGGCACTGTTATGCTATCTTAGGGGATGCCATAATTGATTCCCCGCAGAATGTTTTTGTTTTAACAGAAAATTGAATGCTCAGTTAATTGCATACAATTACTAATGTAACATTGCAAACCATTATAATGTATTGGGAATTCATATGTGTCACGGTATTTAATGACAAGTAATTTATTCTGAGAAGACGATCGCTTCATGGAAAATAGGCCTATAATAATTATCTGCTTGGATAATCTATAGTATTGTCTCTGCGTGAATCTCGTAGCATATGTAACTTTTATTCCCATTGATGCACAGTCATGTTTTCAATAATACATACGTTTCTATTCTCATCAATTATTATATTATCATTTAGCGATGCTAGTATCTATTACGACAAATTACTGCTGTTTAATAACTGACATTGTAATAATGATGAGTTTATTTGGTTTAACTAAATGATTTATCATTATTATTGTCATGACTTTGATGACAGTAAACAGATGAGTACTCAATTAACAAAATGTATTTTAATCGAAGTAACATATTTGATATAGAAACATTTTTCTGTGAAATTTATACTTACTAGTGTAGTATAAAAGTTCTATTACAGTAATTATAATACACGATATCATAAAAGAAGTTATTAATCCGATTAAATATTTTCAATGAAATCATTTGTTATTGCAGATCGATTGAAGGAATTATGAAATTTGAAAATATTGAAAATGAGATATCCAAGGAAAAAAATATGTAAAATAAATTTATTTCGTTTAATGACTAAAAACATTTCCGAGATAATTTTAATTGAAAACACGTAGTCAATTTTATTTTAATTTTCATTTCTGAATACGATGGAAGTCCACACCTTATGGGAAGAATATGTTATCGTAACAAATTTAAATCATCCTCGTTCACGATTAAACGTAAATAAAATCGGAATGAAATGCAAATAATGAACATTACAATTGAAATGATTGCATACATAATTTTATGAGAGACCTTTATGTGTAATAAAGTAGGTAAAACGTTTATTGTACGAAGAAGTATATAAACTACGGTAGGAAATTGTTTAAAAGGCGATAAGAACAATATTTGATCAGATATGTTGTTACGAATTGTTTGCGTTCTCGTTTACTCGATCAGAAGCTTCTTTCTCTTTACAATCGACGTTGTCTATCGCGCGAGGTCACGATCAGCAAAAGAGTGTTGTTCGAAGGCGAACTAGTTCAAGTGTAGAACATTAACCCGAAGCAGAGGATATTTGAACAGCTAAGCTATTTTGATAAAAGCTAGATCGGAACGTCTCGAAGCGGTGAAAGCGTTTCGAGTACGGAAAAATTCAGTTCAGGTTTCCCAGTGCTTGTAATTGTATTACAAAGATGGATCATTCTTTCGGTTCTCGAGTACCACTGAAAAATTCTTCGTCGACTGCGAATTCCTTGTTAATACTACACAGAATTTTATTTCTCGTGGACGAAAAACGATTTTACCTTTGTGTTCTGAGGAATCAAATTTGCGTGCATTTCTAGAAATAAATTGGTTGTTTAATTAAGCAAAGTAGTCCATTCAATTCGTAATTGCTCGCCCTGCTGCTCTCCTGGAATTGCAGACGCGATCCTTTAATTGTTTTCAGTGGTGTATTATCGGCTTAGGGCTTGTCCGCTCACTTGTCCGGATAATCGGAATTCTCTGTACTTCGCTTTGCTCTAAAGTGTTGCCACTGTCAGCCAAGGTATCTCCGAAAATTTACACCGAAAGTCCGTTCGCTGATTGCATCTACATCACAAATTCTATCGCTTGTTTTCCATAAAATAATTTTGAAGTACGTTTTGACACAGTTTCGAACGAACAAAAATATATTCCGAGATTTAAAAGATCAAACACTGATTCGCACACTGTATTCGTTACTAGATTTAATTTAGAAAAAAAAAAACATTCTAGCTGTTATAGATTTAGCGATGAAAAATCGAAAATCGACATGCCGCGCTCATTGCACGCGCGCATTCGGTGTTTCATGCGAGGAGGAAACGAGGGGCAGGAAACTCGAAAACAAGTTGAAATAAATCGAATGATCGGTGACGGACGGATGGTACCGGCAGATCGGTGACGATCTCGTTTAGAATAAAAGCGTCGCTCGATCCCGCTTTAAAACGCAAAATGCTGCCGGAGTGCGGTTTCGTGTTAGGGGCTTGCGAAAGGACCTTCGACCGTCCTCCCCGTCGTTATCCATTCCCCCGACCCAGTTGTCCGCATCCGTCTTTTATTGGCTCCCATGGGAGACCGTCGATGTCCACAGTTTTTGGTAAAATCGCTGCGAAATTAGCTGGTCCCGCGTAACAACACGAATTTTCAACCGGATACGATTGTTGTTTTCGTTTCGCCTCGGTTTCCTCGTCCGCTTATTTTTTTTTTAAAGGTTTGTGGATTTTTTGTCAATTAACTTCCGAGACTCGTCAGTTAAAAAATATATAAAAGCTAAAGTCATGTGTATTGTAAAAATTCTTCAGATAATGTAATTAAAAATATTGAATCAATTTTCGGAGGTTGTAAGAGATTTAATCGGAAAACGTCAATAACTATTGGACCAAATGTTCTGACGGTATCTACAATGACGAGACACGTTTAGGGTGGAGGGATCCCTTGCGACGTGTTTCCCGTTATGTTCGTCGCGTGTAAATTGCCTTGCATCTGTCGTGTTCCCAGCGTGTTGCACAAAAATACGAAGGGGCGGGTGCCACGCGGTATGGTTCCAATTAAAAGGAAATAAAGATAGAAATTCCGAGTCGCGGCCCAAATTCGTACAGATCCACGTTTTTCTTCGCACGATGACACGTTTGAATGCGCTTAAATCCTCGTCCGAAAAAGACAATAAATTGAACGCGATTGCTTACTCAGTTCAAAGTTTTCCGATTTTTCCTCAATCTATCAACTTGAAAAATTGTTTACATATTATTTCTAATAAAATATGAATCTTATTTATTGAAGAACTGTTTGTTAATTGAATGTAACATTTAAATCGCTTACATAATTTGGCTTACATCACTTTTATAACAAGCATGATTTAAGTTTTTTAAGTACGCGTATACGAGACTCAATTTTCTCACGTTGGAGATCCATGGGAATAAAACGGTTCCTTCGCCAAGGAGGGGATGGGACGCAGGACGCGACGCTGGGACACCCGGGTCGTTTGCAAATTTGCGTCTTGAAAGCGAGGTACGTAGCAAACTATCCGCGCGGCGCATGACGCGAATTGTAAAGCGGCACTCGGCAACAATATTCATAAAATTCAATGGTCGCGCATGCAAACGTTGAGTGTAACCGATTCATACGTTCTCACGTAATAGGCAGGGAGGAGAGATCGGCGAAGAATGCTTCTCTTTGAGATCAACGTCCTGTGGGAAAGGATTGCACGGCCATAAACGCGAACGAGATTATATTTCGCACCTTAGGGTTCGCTACTGATTCGTTCTACAATAAGGGATGAATATTTGCAATGATAGAAACGATATAAAATTTCTTTGTTAACCCGCGAACATTCGCGGAGTGGTAGGTAAATGAAAAGTAATTGCGACTCGTATTTCCATAATGGACGTACATTATGCAAATGCGAAACGCTTTCATGTATAGGACAGATCGTATTTTTCTTTCCCTTTTTTTGCTTTTTAAGTTAACCGCGGGACACACTTACGTGTACGTTATCTGTATGCACATTGAAACGACTGCGACATAAATTATACGAGTTCCTTTTTTAATCAGCTCTTGAACAATTGTTGCCTCAGTACACGCGAGAAGTTAATTACTTCTTTCAGTTATTCGCTGTTCTGTTCGCGTTAAGGAAAGTATTTACTCGGCCGACGTGAATCTATGATAGCCTTCTGCGCTAAGATGTCTTGTTTGGATTCAATTCCGCTAATTTACGGGCTACATATCAACATGTTTCTAACATCATGCATTTATCATTTTGTTAATTCAATACTTCCATTATTCCGGCATAGAAATTGAAACGCAAAAAGTGTTACGAAGTTCGCAAATATTATACGTTAACGTAATTATCACAGGCATCTGATTAGAAGTGTCTTTAGTGACAACGAAGGAGGGAACTATCATGTTTCTAAAATGAGAATTAGCGACGTGGAGATATTTCAATCTCATCGACAAAGAAGGATTAAAAGTAGCCTCGCGGTCATGTCTCGCCTCTAATTCGGCCAAACTTTTCCCCAGTTTACCGCCGACAGTTATTTGACGTGGAAAAAATGACGAAAGTTGCCGTTTCATTTTTCATATCGATTAATTCGTGCTCGTTCGTCGTGGTCATGTTCGCGCAAACTTCATTATCTACTTAGTGATTTAAGCATTTTTTATCGTTTGTTCAGAAAAAGGAATCCGATTTTTTCACTCGACGCACACAAATTAGAAAATCTACTTATTTCCTACATTCATTCNCCCAATATTTTTTTCTCACCTGACGCGCGCAAAACCATGAACGCGACGCCGTTTATCTTTGAGACGACGTTATTTTTCTTTCCCGGAAGGAAAGCACGCATACACGTCGCGTCGCCATTGTGTATAAAGGACGAAAAGTTTGCCAGTCGTTGAGTCGATGTACTCGCGTGTCGACGCAAAGAAAACGATGAGGAAAAGAGAGAAAGCGCATAACAGAGAAAAAGAATAAATTTATTACTGTACGCATCTCAGGCACTTGGTCGCGTGTTTGTTTTGTAACGCGTGTTGTACACGTTCCACGTTGAATAACGATAGTGTAATGGTCGGGCATGGAAATGAACATTGCTTTAGTCTTGAATTAGAATGAAAATTGCTTCAGATACTGCGTGAATAACGACGTACTTCAACGTCTTATTAAAAGCGAACCGAAATTTGATAGCGGTGTTAAAATATGTGTTAATGAACTTCAACTTCTTTCGTATTTGTTTGCGCTAGTTTCCTTGTATCTGAAACGAGAATAAAGAAGTTGCCTGGAAGCGATTTTTCAAGAAATTTTCGTTTAATAGAACTTGGTATTAAATATTTATCGAGGGAACGATTGCTTATTTGCAAAACTAAGAAACTATTCGCATTCTTTAAGTTTGTTATGAAATTAGTTCTTAAATTAAGTAGCCACTAAAATTTCAAGAATGAAGCCAAATATGTATCCGTCGATCTGTAATCTAATAATGTGAAAAACTAGATTACGTTCTGGTTGAAATATATGGCTAACAATACACGTCGTATTCGCTATTATTAGAGCCATACAGAGCAATTGTACATCACAGACTGTATTCAGACCAGACATCGCGTAGATTCATCAAGTATTCAGGAAGCTTGTACACGCTCCGTATTGTCAGATGTTTAATCTACTTTCAGGAATTTCCTTGCAATTGCGATCTGACGTGAAACAGTTTAATTATGTAGATGTTCTTGCTCGAGGTTACCTGCCATAGGACGTTGGATAATACATTATACGTGATAGTTCAAATTTGGAATTGGATTTTATATTCAAGTTTAAATCGAAAATATTAGAGTACTATTCTTTTTAATATTACACATCTTATAGTTTGGTGCGAATCATGGTTCAGCGTATTCGATAGATTTTATAGATCAATATAAATCTGTTCGCTCGCAAATTGTATTTAAATTCAGCTTGACTTTGATAAATTGCTGATAGCAATAGAACCTTGATTTTGATAAACGACGAGCAATTGCATCCGCTGTCCGGAGAGCTATTTGGTGTAAGACATAAAGAACGATTATTCATTGTAATAGTTGATCAATTGCATAAGCTAGCTTGAAAGTATTGTTTCATTGATTTTCGCAATATCACGCTATTAATAGTAGACATCAAATCTATTAAAAATAAACGAGATTGTATTGAAAGAATATTTTCCATATTCAGTTTTCCTATATGAGGATTCTTCGTGGTTGCATCACTATACACACATATCGCAGTAAATAATACACGAATAAAGCGTTGCGATAGGGTAAACAATAGTAAACGCGTATATGTGAGCACGTAGCAATTTCCGCCGGCTTCTTTGTTAATACCTGCGCGGCTGTAAGGATGAAAAGCGCTGTTTCGATGTTTCTCAACGCCTTGCTAGTGTTAGTATCAATTTTCTATGACGCGGAATCGTGCGGTGTGGTCTTCTCGCAATATCTTTCGCGATCTCGTACTACTATTTCCTTGTAATATTTCTCTTGTATTATTTCCTTCATGCCGCGTTTCTTTTTATGCCATGCTTTTCTTGTGGTATCCTCCTCGTCCCGAGAACATTTTTTGTCGTATTTATTAATACTTTTTTTATTTTATCTTCAACATTAATTGTTCTTGACGCTTGCGTATCCCTTATTTTAATTACAATATTTTAATTTGATTTGTACAGCAAAAACGGCATGGCATCTGAATTTACATTAAACTTTAGAGCTTTTTGCGTGGAATCGTAATTTTTTTAATTAATACTGCGGGAAATTTTTACTGAAATGTAGGTCGAGTTCCTTGGACTTCGTGGAACTTATAATAATTAAAAGTTCAATATCTAATACTGGTTAAATAAAAAAAAAGGAACGAGGAAAGAGAAATCCTCTTGCTCTTAAGGATTTGATTAATCCAGCGAGGAATCGTGACGGGGAGATATAACTTTCGTAATTTCGTTTCGAAACAAGTATAAACGAAGGATGAACGGTGAGGATAAAGAAAAATTGATTTCCTTGAACATGATTCTTTCCAACTACCTTAATTTCATATTACGTCAATGGACATTCTTATCAGAACTGTAATATTTCAAGAAAAAGAAACTCGCTGAGTTTCAATAACACCTTTCTGCTTCTGGTAATTCAATTTTTGTAAAATAGAGATAAAGGAATGAATCATCGTATTACTGTAATACTCCACCTTTCGTTCTGGATAAAATTTCTCACAATGACGTCGTTACCTTTTTATAAAAATGTTTTTATATAAAACCACCCCAAGTGAGGAGAATGCACACATTAGTGTAACTTGTCTTAATACGTTGGCTTGAAAATAACAAACAGCAAGACGAAAAGAAATAGAGCGAAAGCGATTGCGGGCGGACAAAATGATCGCGAAGAGAAACGGTTCGTGGATTAGTGCCGTAAAGGGTACGTCGCGTCGCGTCGCGCCTCACCGCCGCCGCTCTGCGCCGCCGTGGGAAACAATGAGGGAGAAGGTTGGCTGTGCGGCGAGGAATTATAACAAGCGGGGTGAAAAATCGTGGCCGCCTTCTGCTCGGGCGAGTTAAACAAGGGCAGAGCCTGCGACACGACATAATCTAAGATAAAGCCAAGCCGCGAGGATTCGCGGCCTCGGGATTATAAAGCGGTCGCGTCTTCCGCGGTGGAAAGACAGGTCCTCCCGGAATTAAATTTTGCGTTTGTTAGCAAGAAACGCTGCGTCTTGTATCTCGTCGTCCCATTCATTCTTCACATCGTCGCGTCGCGTAGCGCCGTTTTCTTCTTTGTTTCTCATTCATTCCTACGTATTATTTTGTTCTGCCTCGCAATTAAGAAAACCTCGGCAACTTCGTACTGTAATATGTAATGTTTAACATTTGTTAGAATAAATATTTGCTCAAGTTGTTCTGAAGGTCTAAACTTTTGTCATTTGGAAAATTGGAGTGTTGTACACCGAAATCTGTTTAATCGTTTCCGTTTTTGAAGAAATTAATTAATTGCAATGTTTCAAACAGTTATGACGAAAATGTAAAGCATAGGCTTTCTCTTAATAGGATAGGTGAATACTCGTTGTTTATGTTGTTACGAGCTTGAATTTCTGGAGTAACCAATGATTTATTCAGTAAATTCAACGGTGTTTCTGTGCTGTTCTTGTACGCCTAATTCACTGGATTTTAGCTCTACATAAATGTCGTTCGTTATACGCAACTAAGCGCGACGCGGACTTGTCTATGTTGACATCAGAATCTAATGAGTCAGGTGTACATATTAATAGGAGCTTAACATCGATTACTGAATTCAACTGAGCGGACCATAAATTGAATAAAAACTTGCACGAAATATCGTCGGATTTTTATCGTGAATAATTATTTCTCGCAATTTCCTTAGAATTATAGTAATGTATATTTGGAAAAGTAATTTTTGCTTCGTGATGAAAAGTTGAATACAAAATTTCTTGTGAGAAGCCGGGAAAACTCCCAAGCGAAGATGAAACGGTCCTGTAATTAACTTCTCCGGGAAAGTTTCACTCGGGGGATAGAGAAGAAAATATCGGGATCGATATTCAATTAACCATTATAATGCAATCTTCTGATACATTTTTTAACCTCGTCACAACGATTCTCGATGAACTTAATTGTACATTTCTTTTGTAATGCGAACTCAGATGTAAAGATTTAGATTAAATTAATCTTTCTCGAAGCTTTTTATGGGGACATAGATATGACGCTGATTTTTAGAAAAGTTTAAATATAATTTCTATTTAAAGCCATTACTTGATGACCGGAATAAAATTTTTACATCAATCGCGATTTGATCCGAATTTCTGGAACGAATAAAATTAGACTCGGATGTTGCAACCCTGTAGGTACAGAATGTAGATTCCATTAGTACTAATTTCGACGTTGAGTTCATTATAACAGGTTTTCCCAGAGAAACATTATACGTTATACCAAATGAATCCTGTAAGCCGGAATCATGCATGTTTTATAATTATTCGAGGTATTTTTGAACATGAAATGTTATTCAGTCGTTGATATTCGGAATGATACTTCAGTTGCCTTTTCAGTTATTCCTTATAATATCATTCCTATGTGGAATACATAAATTGTAATAGATATAGCACATTAATATAGCATGTGTATATATATACACACACAAATAATATAGCACGTATTGAAGTGGCCCAAGCAGTTTTCAACTGTAGGAACAAAACTAATAATAAATAAATAGAAATTGGCATTGCACATAAATTACATACTCAGGATTTTGATAAAGTAATGTTTGTCGATTCAGGCCGGTTGTACATCGACGTTGGATTATGTAAAAGTCGCATGAGAGGAAGTCTGTTAGCAGGCCCCCTTGGTTCTCCCTTGAATTAAATTCTAGACCGGCGCGCGGTTCGTTAAAGAAAAACGTGCCTCGTTTCACCGACGTCGTTTCTTATTGTTAGCGTCGTTAGCACGCTTACACGTATTTTACTTACCCCGGATCGGTTCCATAAAGCGTATTTTCTTTCTGTTTTCGGCGCAGGCTACCACCCCCCAGTGCCGCTTGGCGTAATTAGCCCGGTGAATATTCAACAACTTTTCCTACTTCCATTGTTCGTTATTTATTACTTTACCTTTATTACAATTTATGTATTGCATATCATGACATATGAAAGGGGAAGCATTTACAATGTGTGCACAGAAATATAATATACGTTCACATTATATCCATTTTAATTGTCTCCCATTAGAATTCAATCTTGACGTGAGATTTATTGTCCTGTCTTTCCCGATTGACAGAAATATGTTGTTAATTTGCTAATTATACGAAGGTACAAATTTAACGTATATTATGAAGTGATAATGATCGAACTTCATATTTTTGTTAAATCGTTTACTCGTTACATTGGCTACGTTCGCGTTTTCGAAAACGGCGAAGGGAGCAATTAGCTTCGCTCCCGATAGAGAGTGGCCCAAGCAATTTTCAACTGAAAGTTTATTTCAGCCCGATACGACGCGCTGGAGATGGGGACGGGCATCGCATGGTAATCAAACTCTAAACGAACTTCCCTCGTTTCGAAATTATTCTTCAACCTGATCGCGCAATGTACGGGGAGAAAAAATCCTGACCGGCCAAGTAAACAGGAGCCCGGATGATCGAAAGGAAGCACCGGGCAAAGAGTCAACTTTTCAAAAAGTTTCGAAACGCGGAAGTTGGCCGATTCCCTTAAAGAAATGTACTTTTAATTAAAAGTCGGACATCGGCGACCGCTTCGGCGTCGTCCATGCAAATAAATACTGCGCCGAGTTTGCAGGCAGGAAATTTGCCATAGCGAATCTTATCGTGACCGATTGAATCGCTCTCCTCTCGATCTGCGCCCCGGCCGTTACTTTTCATTCCTATTCTGCTCGGTTTCCGTGGAAAACACCGGAGGAAAGCAATTCCGTTTCTAATCTCGCCGGGATTTTCGATCCCCGCTGACTACTGTTAATTCTTCTTTGGATGAAGGCGCTCGCAATTAAAAGGGATTTGTTATACCGTGAACCACATGGAATTCTCGATCGTATTATTGTTCTTTCGTTAGCGTGAAATATTGCTTTGATTTTACTTCTGTCAGATTAGTCAGACGCCTTCGTCTCGAATTAGGACGCGTAATCATATTCTTTTGACATTATCTCCGCTCTCAGTAAGAGACTATTACACGAGAAAAAAATATTAGACACGGTTTGCAGATTAAGTAGAGATCGATACCTCACTTGAACGTTAAACGTATGCAGATAGGTTAGCGTGTAACAGGCGAAGTATCGAACGAAACGGAGCTGAGGGTCGATTAAATCAAGTGTGACGAAAGGACGGGGAATTGATTTAACGAAGCGATTGTATCGGATGATAATGGCATACAAGTAGTCGTAATGTCCGGTTAAACGGCTCGTTACTTATTAAACGCCTTAACTTTAATCTCGTCCAATTATCGCGTGATTAGAACGTGTTGCCTTCGCTGACCTACATCCTCGAGTTAGGTGCACCACCACCTACGGTGCCTACATTGTGTCAGCTCCTACTAAAATTGTTTCTTCGAACACGCACGCTAAAGTTAAAATTCGACTAAGGTGGCGCGGCGGCTGATTTAATTAACGATGCTCGCTCGTTCACAAAGACGGGATCTGAGAAGTCGTTTCAATTTGCGATCTCTTTTCATCCGGAGATTGCGTCAAAACGACGAGATCTCCTTGTTCCGCAACGGAATCTTAAATCGTACGATGCATATCGTACTTCGTGAATATTTTTACGTGAATCCCTGTGCAAGATTGCATAATAATTTTTACAGAGAGTTTAGAAATTTAAATTGAAGGTCAAGATGCAAAAAATCGCGTTAATTGACGTCTGAAATTTTTTCGCGATATTGGAGATTAAGATATTAACGAGGTATTTCGTATAAGTTAATTGAAATCAAAACAGTGCGATGAATATGTCAGAAGGGAAGTCGTTCTCCGGCTCATGAAAAATACAGGAGATTCGCGGGTCTGCCAGAAGAAGAATTCGTAGGGAAAGGGAGAGAGGGAATCAAACTTTTTAGGACGCTAAATGTCCAGCCGAGTCCTTGAAGGACTCTATCGATCCGACTTTCTCGCGTCTCTCTCTCAGTAGCACCGAGTTCTGGAGTATCTCTCGACTGAGAAAGTTAAAGTTGAAGTGTTCGTGGAGTGTGAGGCTCCGTGGAAAGTGATGATGGATGGACGGTACGCCATGCATTGANGAAGTTGAAGTGTTCGTGGAGTGAGGCTCCGTGGAAAGTGATGATGGATGGACGGTACGCCATGCATTGATTAACTTATATCTCTTTTTAATACCATCGTGTTTCCACTTTTTTCGCGCCTGACACTATACGGACACGTATCGGACGTGGAATCTGAAGTGTCTACATTAAAAATTACTTTCTCAAGACATTTTTTAGAATACATGTGAAACCGTTCGTGTTGTTTGAATAACTGATTTTTGCAATTTTCGTTTTGTTTCAATGTTTCTATCAGAAGTTTGGCAATGGTAGTAACTCAAGAGTTTACAGTGTCTACATAATTTAACATAATAAGGAAGGACATTATATTTCTGGTTACATGCCTAAGACTATGACAATTCCTACTAACTTGTATCCACTTGGGGAATTCATCTATAAATTAGAGCTACCCTGAATTCCTAAGATATTAGGAACTTCTGAGCGTCCAAACATGAAGATGCATATACGTACATATATCCGAGATAATTAGCATAAGTTCCCTTCATTTACATTAAAACATAAGACACTTAAAATTCTTATACAAAACAAGTGCTATTAATATGAAATATAAAGCTAATGTATAATTTCTTACATGTCTAATTCAAATTCTCATGGAATGAAATTCTGCTATCTAAGTAAAATAGAAGACGTAATGAATTTACCGGATTGTTGAGCGATTGATTTGTTTTGGGGAATTACTCCGGTCGCAGTTTCGCGAATGGAATATTGGCACCTTAACCGACTCGGTTAACTTTATTGTCGGGTTAACCAAATCGGTCTATTGATCGTTTCGGTCAGTTAACTAGCCGAACTATAGGCAAGAACACCCGACCGACCCATTGGTTAACCAATTTCGCCAGTTCCGACGGGACGATGCAAAATTTACGCTTGATATTCCTTCGCTGAATCAATATTTTCGGTTGGATGTACTACTGAATGTAAATGGCCATGCCAATGTAAATCTCTATAGGTGCAACAACTCCATGACGATAACTTCGGTTATGAAAGTCTGTAGTGATATGACAAAGTATGATACGTATGAATTATGCTTCTACGAAGTTCGTTTCAAGCAATTTAAGAATCAAACGAATCAATTCTTAAATTTTTAATCTTATATGATAATAATTTGCACCTTACAGATAATAATATTTTATTTATTGTTAATTACATGTTATATATTGTATTCAGTCAACTATATTTTATGAACTGTTAGGTAGACCGTCAAATGAAAGCGAATAGAATTCAAAAATAGTATAAATATACTTTGTTTTTATACTATAAATTGTGAGACGAATCCTATTTTTCGATGCTTAAAAAATAAAATCAACTATGAAATGAATGGACATAAAAGAGGCGAATATCAACAAGTGTAATAATTTACTAGAAAAATGATATAAAAAATAGAATAGATTAATGGGGACTTTTTTTGAGTTCATGGATAACTGTTTTGTCTTTTGATCTCGATGGCATACAATGCTTTGCCTCGCAACGTTTACATGCGTTCTGTAACGCAGTTGTGAAGTCGATTAAACCGGGCAAAACGTAACCGTTACACTGAAAATTTAATGCAATGATAGCTGTCCACTGCGTGTGTGTATCCATTGTATGTGTGTCTGTTTGTAACGAGTGAGAAACTTTTATTACTCGATTGGTTTTCGTTTCGGTACATTTGATTTTTTTTCCGCTGGTTCGTCCAATTAAACTTATCAGGAGTTAACGAATCAGTTTGTTGGTGGAAGGATTATTTTTTTCTTTGCCAGTAAAATAATCGAAAAATTCGATTCGGGTTGCGCGTTGCCGAACGGTCAATTAAATTCGTTATCAGGAATTAACGAATCCTGTTTACCCATCAGCGATTTCCATTAATTCGTTTTCGATAAAATGGAAAAATTCTCATTTCCATTTTATGTGCATCGATAATAGAATTGTTACTGGTTGTTAATTATTTTCTTGTTATGTAAAATTTCGATGCAAGGCGTACAAACTATCGGCTATTTAGTAAATATTTGTGGAACGAAATTAATTTTCTGTTCTAACAAATTGTAACGATCTCTTTGAAAGGTATAGAGGAAACAAAATTTTTCTTTATACAAACACATAGAATTCTCTGTTAATTAATTATACTGTAATTGATCCCACATCTCATTGCTGAAGGGATTAAAAACGCTTTTTAATTACCAACCGATCCTTCCAGGGAGGGTTGGCAAAAGAAGTCTTTGGGATGTTATTAAAATCCTCATGGAGGCGGACTACATCGATAGAATTTCATTAACGAGTTTCAAAGGCGGACAACCAGCTGAATGGATTAATTTCAGGCAGAAAGTTTCGAATCAGGGTTGGGGGTTGGTTGAGCGACGAAGAGATCGGGTCGGATCGATGTGAATACGGATTAACATTTCGATGCAAATTTCACCGCCTCGATGTTATTATAATGAGTTTGAAAGGAGACGGAAACAAAGTAAACTGTAATTGTTTTTGATAATAAACTGCAAAGTATATAGGAAGAAAGTAAAGGAAACTTTTAATGCTGATAAACTGTTGCTAATAACAAATAAATGAAGAAGAAAACACAATGATTCGCAAAATCCATTTTTGTCGGTATTATGTATGCGCGTATTGAATATTTGTTATTTCAAAGACTGGAATGCAATATGTTTATTCAGCTTTTTATATCGTTACAAGCGGTTACTTACGATTCTAATATTCTATCACCCAATTTTACGTTCGCCACTTTAGAACAGACAATCTCGGAATAGGAAATCTTGATTATTCGGGGTACAAAGAAGGAGAGAAAGAAAGATGGAACTGCTGATTGAACAAAGAGTCGAAGCAAACCCAATTTGATTGATTCACATCAGTGAGGTTGTCCAGAAAATCGTACCTCTATAACCGTGAGATTTCCCCACATTTTTCTTGATCCCCTTGAATGATTTAAAATTTCATAACTTCATCTTTATCATATTTATTAAAAAGTAGAAAAATTTCTTTTATTCTATAATCTTAGTATATTAATATTACTGTCAAGCTGCTTCTGTCATTTATTCATAACATAAAGCAACTATTAATGCTCAGATTTAAACAATAATATCAATTTCCAGACGTACAATAAATTCACACGTGTGAAACGATGATATCTCAGACTCACTTTTCATTTTACACTCCAACTTAAAACTCATTTTATGGCTCTTCAAAGTAAGGGCACTCGAAAGTGCTCGTAAAATCTAGAGTAGTCGATATTGAAGAATTTTAAGAAATCGTTTCTCGGATTCACGATACTATCTAGGCTCGTAACTCGCGCTATTCAAGTATACGTCATCGTTATCCCTATGAATTTCCAATATGCCGCTCTCTGATATTTTTATCAAGAGGAACAATCATCAAGGAGAGACGCGCAGAGAATGGAACAGAATGAGCGTGACAATCAATCACTCTCTTCTTTTCAAGTTTCGCTAGAAACGACACGCTTTGATTGCGTTTCAATCCACCAAAGGAACTCCTGTCAACTTCACAGAATTCTCAAATACATTTTCTTTTCATAATTATTAATCCTCTAATCAGGCAGCTGCATTCAGTTTATTTGCATTTGGTTACATTAAAAGTTTACAAGAACTCAAAGATTTTCTTAAAATCACTCGCACTGCTGGCCAAACATATACATAGATTAATTCTAACACGTTTATATGTACATATAAATACTCGCCTCCCTAGCGGGGCGCGCGACGTGCCGAAATTTGTAGGTCGAAATCGAATGAACCACGTGTACATGATCAGAATTAATTTTATCGTTTGCGACAGACTAAACAGAATTTAAACATGTATTTTTCTCAATTCGTATGATCGTCTTAAACCAAGCATAAAAAATATTGTAAAATTGTCATTCGACTTCGACAAAAAAAAGAGGATAAAATATAGTCGATGAATAGCATAGGCTAGGAGGGAGTTGCAGTTTATTAAAAATAATAGTTTTATGAAAAGTTGTTACTACGGCTGGTTCGAATGAATTGCGAATGAAGACATAGCCGTTAGTAGAGGTACCCGTAGTGCTGCGCCGAGCAAGTGGTAGTCTCTAACGCGGGATAATCTCGAGGCGAGACGAGACGTTGTTCCGCGCACACGAATGGATTTCCCTTTTCCCTCGCGTCTCGCGTTCGTACGAGGGCAACGCTTAAAAGATGGAGGAATCCCGTTTTCAAGCATGCTTAGCCTGCTGCTATCCTCGTTCGATATTGAAAACGCTCGGCCTCTGAATTATTCCGTAACCCGCGCGTAGTTTATTTTATGGTAGGAAAGAGAAATTGGAAAAATGCGGTCGACCAGCTGGTTAGCTGAGAAACGGCTATTCATATTCGTCTTTCTAAAGTGACTTGTCGATTGATCAAACTCTAGCGCTCGGCGCAAAAGATTAATTCGTTTTGCGCGTTGAAAGAAAGTTGTTTCATTCTAAGAGAACGAATGGAGGTGTAAACTATTTTGGGTTTACATGTCGAAAGGATTAACACGTCGAAAGGATTAACACGTCGAAAGGATTAACACATCGAGATACATCGGAATACGTGGTTTGAAAAAAGTTGGAGATACGGGCTTTTTGGAATTTTATTCTTATTTTGTTTTTGTATTTATTATAGCAAATATAATGGTATAGGTAATCATTACGTAGGTCGTTTAATCGAAATTTTGTAAGAATTGTCATGTCCGGAAAGCCGTTGTTTCATCTCCGGTTTTAGCAGAGCTAAACGGTAATTGACGAAAGATTCATGATAGTCAGAAGCAGGAAATGTTAAGACCTACGTAGCTAGCAGGGAGAAATCGCGATTGGTTCGAACAGGAATCGATACGACACGGCATCCGTTTCAGATTTATCACTTGGCTCGGTTGCTCGTCAGGGCGAACGTAGGTAACGCGATAACGACGAATCGACCGGCGGGGCGCAGCGTACTCCCGGTGATAACAACACTCTCTGGAAGAGAACTTTGACGGGGTCGCGTAATGATTCGTCGCGCTTATCCGACCCGCTTTTCCGCTTCTTTTTTTTCGCGGTAAATGCATTCAGAGAGCTGGCCGGGAACAAAGACGAAATCCCTCGAGTAGCGGAAACCTTACGGGATCGCGGCAATCGATCAAATTGCCTCATTTTCGCATACGACGCTTTGTTCGCGGGAGGGAATTTTTTTCTCGATGACCTCAGTGAATGGAAAGGGCCGAGTGGATTAATCGAGACCAGAGAGAATTTCTAAGAAGTCATTCGGGTAGTTGAATGCAACCGATGAGTCGAGATCTTTTTAAGCGATCAGGCTTGTTCAAGCTTCGAAATGTTTAGAAAATGAAGATTGCGTATTTAATTATGTACATGATTTTTATAAGATAATGAGAAAACGATAAATTCTTGTTAATTTCTTAATAGATTTAGTACTCTTAAGATTGGAACTGGAATTATAATACGGTTTTATTTAAATAATATATATTAATCATAAAAGCCTACGGAAATTACAAAGCTAAGAAGACGCGTTTTGGTTTCTTAACGAAAAGTTATTAGAGATCATTAGAAATGATTAGAACCGTTTTCATCGTTGTCTAATCGTCAACGCAGGAGAACCCGAGAAGCGGTCGTCTATGGTTTGACGTTGAATCGCGACGGACCATTTGTATGTATTTACGGCGCAATTCAGCGACTTAGTTAATTGGCTACGTAGATCGCGGTCTAGATGCGTTTGCGGCGACGACCCGATTCCCTCGGGAGCAATTAGACGTCGCCTGGATCTGACTGGAACCGCATATCCTCGCCCTCATCCCATTCATTCAGATAGGATCAATCGTCCAGCAGATACTTGCGAAAGGATCGATTTTCTACGTCGCAAACGGACCCTTGATAGCCACGAACTTAGCAATTTGCCCTATCTTTTGAATTATCCGAATCTATTCTTCATCTTCCATAAGAATCCAGAACCAGCTTAGAAATGCTTGAAAAGCTCTTTATATTTCTTGTACATTTAGGTTCCACTTGATATCATTTGTGGAATTTCAATCTGATAATGGGAGAATTTTTTATTTACAATTCCGTATGCAACGACATTCGTTAATTGTATTTAAATAATCACGACTCCTTTAGATTACACAAAATTTTATCATTTTAGGGATTAGAATTTAAGATTAAGCTTGATTGAAAAGCAATTGAAATTTAACTCAAGATAAATCATAATTATTTATCGTTTAAGTCTATAAAGAACCGTTTCGCTAATATACGTTTGAAACATTCACGAGCCAGTGTTTTTGCCGGTTTATCAACGCTTCTGCGCGAGAACCAAGGAGCGCGTGAAATATGAACGAACCTATCTACGGCTTAATTAGTGGCATTAATATGGATTAAACCGGGAATTTCAACGCGAAACATTTGCATGTTGGCCGCTTGCCTACGAAGACACCTCTTCAGATCTCCTTTTAGGCTTGTGGATTTGCTTTAATACCTCGTCGATTCGAAGACTAGAAATATTTAGAGAGTCTATAGATCAAAACAATTCTGATGAAATGATGCTTTATATAATTTAATTAGATGCAACAGATAAACAAAGATACTTTCTGAATAAATCAAAGCAAATTATTAACTATTGCCATCTTGTTATTTCTATTTGATTTTAATCAGAACTATTCTGTAAAAAATTAATAAATTATACTAGTTCACTCGAGCGACGATGAAATCGTGAAGGTGAAGGAAGAAAAAATTTGACTTCTGAGTGCAAAAAAGCGAGATGCGATCTTCGTTAACGACGGAGGTATCGTGATTGTTCAACGTGTCTCGCGCACATTCGGTTCGTTCACGTGCGGCTTCATTACGCGTCGTAATTGCTCCGCTAATTAATTATACCAACTTCGGAATCCGTACGAGAATTCTCTGCGTCTATCGAGTTGCATACGCGCGGATGTCAATGTATAACGCGCGCATTTGCACACAGATGTAGTGTGTAAATACGTGTGTTCGTTCCCCGACACGTAGTCGAGGATATACAAAGGGATTAGTGCCCATTTATCTTCATCAGCTATCCAGAATACCGTGCATCTAATTAATAATCCACCAACATTTCAGTTCTTCCTGAAAAATTTTATACCACAGCGTATTCTTATAGATTTTTCACACTCTGAAATTATAATGAAATTCATTACTTTTTCATTACATTTTAGAAAAATTAACTTCTGATTCGTGTTTATTAGCATAAATTATAGTTTGCGAATTGTTAATGGAACGAATAGAGGGGAACGTACAACTGAAACAGTTTGTCATCAATTGATATTTTCCTTTGTTATAATTTTTCATTTATTACAAATTATGCTTTTAGTTTGCAATTCTGTATATCAATGTATCGATTATAGTCTCATTAAATTTCAACGATTTTGAAACGTAATTATTGTTGTCTACTAGAAATGAATTTGTTTGTCGCGATTAGAGCAATATGTTGATTTGCTAAAATTTTGTAAAAGCATTCAAGTAAAGATTGTGTGTTCTGTTTAGCATCAAGCTGCGATACCGTAGCGTCGCAAACATTTCACTCTCTCGTTTTTTGTGTTTCAGGCATTTTTCCACCCGTTGGAAGGACAACAGGAAACGTATCGGTCCGCTGATTCCCGGTAAGTTGCTTTTTATACCAGCAATAATTTTTCGGTAACGAACGGCGACGCGAAACTGGAACGTGTTCCAGTTATTTCGTGGAGGGCTCGTTAGTCGGGAATACTTTACTTCGGTAAACACGGAGAGATTCGTTTCCTTGACTCGTCAATAACCAAAAAACCGCGCAATCGCGCTGTGCACAGCGCGTCGAAGATTAAACCATTGTTGTTTATCCCCGCCCGGTCCGTTAAGCTTTTTCAGGTGCGCGTTGCATGCTTATACGAATTGTAGCTCGTTTCTCTTCCGTCGTTTTCCATTTACTTCTTACGCTTCCACCCTATCAGATGGTGTTAGCTAAAGAAGAATAATTTCCACGCCGCGCTGCGCTGGCTGGGAGCTTGCGTTTCTTGCTAAACTACACCGTACTGGGGAATCTCGATTCAATTGAAACGGGCTACGTTTTTTCTCAAGCGCTTTCTCGTAACTCTCTGTCATTTTATACTTAAGTCTCGAAAAAAAAACTTGTCCCCTTACTATTTATGTAATGATAATTATTTTAGTTTGTGAAAATATTTTATTAACTAGTTTATCGAAGATGCTATGCTATGAAGATGATAAAAATATTTTCAGTTTCATATAACTTGTGTATGAGAAGATACGAGATACACTTTTATTGCTTTTGCAATTATAAATTGTTATTCTATGACGCCCATCCCCTAGCGATAAAGTTCAGCCTGCATGTGAAATCAGTAAGCGCGCAAAGGCTAAGGGAAAAACATTTCCTCTCGTGCGAGAAACTGACGGCGAAGCGCATTTGCATTCGGCCCTGTGTTTAAACTATTGCGAGCTGCGCGAACCACGTTTATATGGAAATTCCATGAACGATGAGGCTCGCACAAAGGTCCGCGGGATCGAATTAAATATCACTGGGCGTAACAGTGCTCAAAGCTCCGCGCTCGAACGTTCAACGTTTGTCGATGCTCGAGGTCGTGCAAAAAACATCCCTGACAAAACGTTCCCTTCTTCCTTTTTTAACTTAGATATTTCAAGTCCTTTACTACGCAATCTATTGCATCCTCAATTATTTTATTGCGTATAAAAATAAAAATTCTTGCGAGTAAAATATCATATTTACTACTTAATGTCATGAAGCTAGAATATTCCTTGGTACCATCACCGAGGAGAGATTACTAAAGAGTTTTATGGGAATTTATGTCGCACGAAGAGGTCTGCAATTTTTGATGTCCTTTAAAATATATTACCACCGAAAGAAGAAAAAGACAGTAAACCATTTTATCCTGTTTTGTGTAGGATTATGTTCTTTAAATGTTTTGGTCATTCCAGTAATATTTTATCATGTACTTCGTTAGAACGTACAAATTATTGAAAGAAAGGAATGATATATAATTCCCGATCTTAAATACTTCCAAGATTGGTGATTTGGTCAAGGATTGTGAAATAAAAATGCCAACAAACGATTCCATTAATTTATTAATCAGAATTCTTTAATATAATACATTACTGCACTTGTTATATTCAAGGCATATGTAATTGATTTGAATAACAGTTCGTTATCGCCAAATTTATCACCAAAAAGAGCGATTGCTGATTGTGTCCCTTTGGACTTTATTCATTGCTCTGACAATTATACGGGCGCTGCTACTCTTTAATAGAATTTTCTCGGTGAACAATGTAAGAAGAAGTTTGATAGAAAAGACCGGTAATAACATTTTGCTTGCACTCAAAATGAGTTTTTTATCTTTAACTACCCATTTTTCTCCTTTATCGTTTATCTTTGACTGAGCAAAACGGCCGGAGAGCAGCGAACAATGAAAAATGGAAAAATGGCACGATACTTCACGGTTCGTTTATTTATAAAATTACTTACTTGGCCGAGTTTATGAGTACCCGGTGATAAAAAGCCGTCGTTATCTCTCTACAGTGAAACACGGTCGCGTTGCCTTCTAGGTGAGATTAAAAAAAATGCAAGTTTTATATGCGCGTACGTGAGGCGAATTTTCGATTTTCGTAAGTGCAATTGTTTCAAACATTCCTGTCTCTTTGTTCAGCGAGGTTACTGTGCCTTTAAAGTAGTAGTTGTGTTACAATGGCATTAAAAGTTCAGTGTGTAATACACGGATCCCACCTGTGGTCTCCTGTTCTTTACTGAGACCAGAAAGCAAGTTTTAGATATGAGTGCATAGCTTATGCATTTTTTAGAATGCTGTTACTCACAAATCATGACGATGCCCACTCTCATTTTTTCATATAAAATTCTTATGAACCTTTCACACGAAAAATTAGTATTTCTAAAAAATTGTGAAAACAGTTTATTGTTATAAAAAAAATGTAATTTTCGCGAGGGTTTAGTGCAAGGTTTACGCATAAAACAGCATCGATAAAAATAATAGTGTCATTGACATACAATGTATACGATGTATAGTTAACATTCAAAGAATATCGTAAAATAATTAATTTTTACGTTTGCTACTTGACATCATTTTCCCGTGGACGGTTTCTAAAAAATCCGCGGTTGACCTTAGACAAAGCTGAATGTGAAAACGCTCCGGCGACTCAGAAGAGAAATCGAATTCAGTCGAGGTTTTTAAAATCGAGGACCAGCCTAACGCTGGAACTGGAAACTCAAGTAGAAGGTAAAGGAGCTCGTTGCGGCGGCCTCGCCCGACTTATTAGATCGCATTTCATCCGCCGCACCAGATGCAACTTAAAGTTCCATCGCGTCGGCGGGGGATCTTAAATGATGTTACCGGCGCGGTGTACGCACGCGAAACCACTGTTGAACAGGGCGGGGTGGGAACTCCGCGAGCTTCTGCGAATGCACGAGCCTCGAGTCCCGATGGTATTGGCTACGGTGCTACTGCCGCGAATAGGGTGAGATATTACGTTTCTACACCGCAGAGAGGAAAGAGAAATTGGAGAGACTCACCGGTGGATACCCCGTTAAGAATTACTGCCGACAATGCAGAAAATATTAACTTTTCGCGGGGAACCGAAAACTTAAATTTTGCAAAAAGCAATTACAGTGTGTAACATTCGGTCATATCTTAATTCTCACGTCATAAGTTATCGCTAATCTTTATGCATTGAAACCTTAGTAAACAATAGTAAATATAAAACTTGATGGGATAATAAGTTTTTTGTTCTTCTGTAAAATCTCACTTTTGTCAGTATTAGAATGAAGGTACCGAATATATTAAGTCATCATTTTTGACGTATGCTGTGTTAAGGTTGAAAGAATAGACGTGATGAACGAGATCCTCGCTGTTGAGCATGTTTCACGTAGAATTAGGACGCGGGCTTGAATTCTACTAGTCCGTATCTAGTTTACATCGGCAGAGTATACTCGAAATTTATGGCGTGGCATTTTTCTATAAGTAACGTGACATAAATCCGATGCCCCGATTTATTGTTACGGACAGGAGCAATGTTTTAAGTGGACTGCGTTCTGTTTGGAGTCTTCGTAGCTCGCTACTGAATATCTGATAAAGAATAGCTTGAGGAAAATACCATAAGCAAGGAAGGCAGCTTCTTTATATCATTTATATCCTGGCAGCGCAACGGTATCCACAGCGTATCTCACGGACCGTGAAGTTCTTGATTTCTATCGAATAAGACGCTTTATCGAATAATCACGTTACACGCAGTCTTCCTTCTGATACGCATTATTAGAATACGAATTTAGTTGAACATTGCTTGAATAATTACACAATTTGAAAGATAACAAAATACAAGCAACAATGGATTAGGAGAGTGAAATAGTGATTCAATAATTGCATTCTTTTTACTATGAATATATCTTATCGGTCATTCGTTCGTCAAATGACATTTTTCTAAAATGGTTGTTAGATTGTACGACGATTGAAAAATAAAAACAGAGCGATATCGCGCGATCTCGGCTAACTTGACGGTCACAAAGAGAGGAGAAGGCAGAAAACCAGGGAACCGCTACTAAGAAAGTAGTTTTACGCTACAAAAACACCTTGCTTCGTCTTATTTCCCTCGACCAACGACCACCGCCGTGCCGCCGTTTAATTACCGTTTCGTTGGCGGTTTTACTTTTGCCTGGTGCTCAAAGTGGACTCGAGTTTCCGCTAACGAGCGAAGAATTCGAGGCGAATTCGTGATTCCCCGTGCGGCCCGTGTCTCGATGGTTGTTAAAAGCTGCGACGAATCGTACGAGTGGAAGCAACGTGTGCAACAAAAACCGCATTAATTGATGTAATTTAAAATGTGTTTTGTACGTTCGTATAATTTAAACACAATTTAATACTAATTGACGTAATTTATTGTAACAAACGGACAAAGCAAAAGGAATATTTGTTGAAGTTGAATTTCTTTGAATGAATAGTAAATAATTGAAGTAAAAAATACAGCATGGTCAAAGGTTAATTAATAAAAGCATGAGTATGAAACTTGATGTGGACTGGAGTTTACAATTAATGTATTATATAATGAGTAGTTTTGTACCAACCAAACTGTATCGGGTAGGAGTGCATGTTCGGAGTATCATAATTTCAAGCTCATTAGGTGCAAACTTCTATCTTCACGTGAAACTGACCCCAACTGGCGAGAAACAAGTCGAGGGAACGAAAAGAGTATGACGGTGGAAAAACTTTTAAAGCGGAGATCCGGGTCTAAGTTTTGCAATCGATACCGGGGGAACCGGGCTACGACGTTACACTCCCCCTGCCGCCCCTATCGTCTGGAAATATACATATAACTCTATCTACAAATGTTTATCGACGTCGTTTCGGGTAATACAGTCACGAGTTGGCTTCTGTTACGGCGAAACCGATGGCACTGAGACCAACACTGTGGTGTTGACTTAATGAGTTTCGTCTGTCGCTTTTCTAGTTTCACCTTGTTTTACTATGTTGTACTTATGTACATGCATAGAACGGCAATTTTTATAACCCTGTAGTTTGTAGACTAACAGAAGTACGTTGATTATGAGTGGTTTTAAATATATTTCTGACTCACTGCAGGATTCAATGTATTATTAATTGTATCATTTATTTTATTATTTATCCTATAATTTCTTATAACATTCGCTTATTCTAATTGCACTCAATTTATGGAAATATGAGTCGGTAGCATGAGCAGGTCCAACCATCGAATTGTCAATTTTCAGTAGACAATTGTGACTGACATTAATTTATCTGTATGTTCCCTGTAATGCGTTAACTATCACCATTCTCCTACGCTTATCGAATTCACTGCGATTCCCAAACCTCGCGCGTTAATTCCCGTTCCGAATCAAGCAATTCTCCCCTCATTCTCCCTCGAAACGGGAGATGGGAGCCGTGAAACGGCTGTTAGCCACGAGGAAGTTGTGTTAGGATAGGAAGACGCATCCGAACACGCCGCTATTGATAGAATCGGTACGACCCAATCAGAGAGCATACGGATACATACACGAACTCGACAAACTGTTCGACGAACGGAAAGGGCTGGTTCAATAATGTGTCGTATGTCTCGTGCATTCCCATTTCGTGTTCTTTTGTTTAGCACTGCCTTTTCATATATCACTATGTTTCATTCTTAATTGAATTACGCTTGCAACGTAGAAAATTTAATATATGCAAGATATGAAAAGCATAGAACTATATATATAGAAATTCTGACTATTTTGCAATAAATTACATATTTAAGTACGTACAAAACGTGCTACTTAGTTTCAATAAATATAACAGCTTTCGTCGACTCATTCTGCAGTTAACTTAATAACTTAAAAAGTAAACTTTACTAAGATCAATAAAATCATGACACACTTTCTCCATTTTCTAAAATAGCAATTATTGAAATTAACAAACATTAAAACACCGCGACAAACACTTCCAGCATTCCAATCGTTCTTAAGAAATAATAAAGCGTGGGAGTCACGTAGGAAGGGAAGACGAAGTTTTACTAAAGAGGAGCACGTTTGGTGGTCGGCGTTAAACTATGAAATGGACTTCGGGTGTCGGGCTGTGGCCTTTGCCGCGAGAAATTCACTGCGAATGAATAAAATCCTCTTACAAAATCCTTAGCCACGCGCGGTGCGATGTCCCGGCGCATGCATACATGCATGAAACCAGCGCGGTGCGGCGGAGAAAGCGATTCGCAGCTCTCTCCGCGAATTGCTCGCGCGCCGCGAATCTGAAACGAGCACGAGCCTCACGGGAGTAAACGTTTTCGTTTTCTTCGTTTCCGAGAAGGAACACATCCCGAAACCGGTGCATCCCTTGCCCAGCGTTCGCGAATTTTTCAGGCGAACTCGTTGGGGCTCGGGATGATTTTCTTGGGACTCCTTCCATCGGTATGTTTGTTGTTTTGCATAGAGGGGACAATATGAGGTCTGGTACCTCCTGTTGTTTTTAGAATCCCTTCCGTTATTGGATTTGTTCTTTCTTGGGCCAATCAGTTTTTATTAGAAAATGGCCGATAACGAAAATTAAGTAAAAGGACAGGTGAAGCGATAGTCCAATTTGAAACTAGAACAGGGGATTTTTATTTTTATAAGACGATGATAGATAGTGAGAGAATGTTAATTGGTGTAAATGAAGGGTTAACCATTCTCTCTTTTAATCGCAAGCACACTTTTATTAGGAGGGCAAAAGTGTTCTTTAACTAAGAAAAGGAAGGGCAAGGAAACTAAGTCGAAGTTAGGATAATTGCCGGTTTCCTGTAATCGAGTATCGCAACGGAACTTTTCGACCCAGTTTTAACGTTTCGTCGAACACCTTAAATTTAACACGCCGTTCAAAGTGTTAAAAAGTACTATCAAACGTTGGCGGGCGATGTTCTTGAAAGGGCACGGATACCAGTTCCATCTTTTTTACACTTATCTGGATCCTTTCTACGGATAAAATTTAGATTCAGGTAATCCCGAAGTAATTTTACTTTCAGATAATCACCACCCCCAAATAGCTTAGCTCTTTAAAACAGATTACATAGTAAAACTTAATGGACATTATAGTAAAACTTTAATTTACTTCAGATTTCTCTTGTGATTCAACTAGAATAATCTCATTTGGAGAAGAATAATTACGAAAAGAAAGAAAAGGACTATGATTTTCAGATAAATTTTATTTCCTATATGTTTGTGAATGTCAAAATTACGTGAATTAGTTCTCATCATAACATATTCTTTTTTATTTTTAACCATTCCGTTTATCCTTTTAAGAAAAATTTAAACCATCTCTTATTGGAACGCCAGGGGAATGCAAAAAAGAATGGTAGAGAACGTGGTAACGAGGTTATTGAAACAGCCTGTACATCTCGTTTCAACCCTTTAACGGGGGAGAAGGATAGACGGATTCGGTGCTCGTCCCTGTGCACTTGTAGTTAGTTAGACAAGGACGGGTGTTTCTAGGTGAAAGAACGAGGATCCCCGAGGAAATCCGGGCTCGTCAAAGGAGCCCCCAGGTAACTTCTATTAAGACCTTTGTCGCATGATTCGCATTTTTATAACCGAATCGACATGGCTGAAACGTGATTTTATCCCCCGTTGGCTCGCCCCGAGATCTTTCCACGAACAAAGAGGATCCGGGATCTCTCGAGGACGATGCGCGTTACAAAAGCATTCGTGCATCCAGAGAATTGTAAAAAAGTGTGACTATCAGTGTTGGATGAAAGTATCATGAATAACATTAGTTCAAGTAAATACATATTAGTAGATAGACTTTCGGTTTGTCTAATATCTTTAAATTAGTGTAGCTTGTACTTTAAACATTTTACGTTTTTTCCTTGCTGGACAATGTTCGCCACTTTTCTAATTATTTTTCACTGAAACTCACAATTTCAATCTAATAAACGGTTACACAACAGTAAAACTGCCTTAACAACGTCGGATGTTCTGAAAATTGACACATAAAAGTAGCGTAAACTTCTAAAGCGACGTTTTACGGACAGTACAGTTTGAAAACTGAACGATGCGACAGCCAGGTAGGTTATCGACGTTTTTGTTTTGTAAAAATCGAGATCGTATCTCGTGAACGATGATATTTTTCTGACACTGAGGCATTCTTTCGAAACGGTTAAACCGGATGATTTATCGTTCTGGAGCGAAACGCGGGTCCGAGTGAAGGAAACGGTTGAAGATTTACTATTTCTCGCGTGATCGAACACCTTTATCGAATTCTCTTTTTTATCTTCCGCTTCAAAAAGATTTCACTTGCTTCATGAATATAATTCGTGATGAAAGCACGTGAAATATGCAACGCAAACATTACACATACTTTGCATATATTTAGTATTTTTAGATTAGTTTAACAATAGACTACCGGATGTTGGCTATATTTCGCTTGAAATGAGTCATTTTTACCTATATATATTCTGATGAAATACATTTTCTTCAGATTTTTTTATTATATACAGCATAGACGTCCTTACTTTTATTTCTTTTGTATGATACTTGAACATCGAGAACAATGAATCAAATTGACTCGCTTCGACAGTCTATAGTATTAAATAATCTAAACTTTGATTAAAAAGTGAAATACGTTTGTATAGAGGAGAAGGAAATTGCAGCAATATTTCGCACGGTGTTGTTTCCGTTAAAATAATTGGACTACGTGTTCTTATCAACGGCACGTAAACAAGTTGTAACTGTTACGATGATAACGCTGTCAAAATTCATCGTTTCCTCGCGGAATATTGCGTGTCTTGTCCAGATCCGGTATTCAGGAAACCGCGGACTAGGTTCGTCCAATCCGAAACGCGCAATTACGCCACGGCTCGGCTTTGTGCACCGTCGAACGGCGTGGCGTGTAACTTTCACGTTGAACACGCCACGACCTGGCAGTCCAGGACGAATGGTAGCATTGCGGGAAAATGTACTGGCTCGGTCCAATTTCGCCTCCGCTATTAAAATAGATTGATTCGAGAATAACACGTGGCACGCAGTTAATTAATCGCACAAGTGAATTTATAATTACTTGATCATAACTTCCAATATGAAATCTATACATCGGACCTGCCCAACGGGCGTCCGCGGGCGGGAGAATGATTTTTGGTTGCTTGTTTGAAGAACAAACGAAATCTTATTTTTTTAGTAATATTTTACGTTATACAACACATTTTAATTTGTCATTTGTCATTAAAGAAAAGTTTTAAACGTGCAAGTACTAAGTATGACTCATGGTCTGACTTTTAACCGATTTGTACTACTGAATCTACTGTCACTGGCAAAATTGGAATATTGCGTTGCAAATTACACTCAAAATTCAATCTCCTTCTGCGTTTCGTGATCTGTGCTCGATTCGTCGTTAGCGAGTTATTGTTGTTGTCGCAGTTGTTGTTTTCGCAATTAAATGAACGAAGACAAATACGTGTACGATGGCAACAATATCGCTCGTTAGAGTGGCTCTGCGTAGAAACAGCGTGTCACTTTTTGATGTAATATTTGACACTGTGCCATTTGGGACTACATTCATTTGATTACATTTTTATTGTTGTACTATTTCACAATTAATTTTATTCATGCAGAAATTATCACACAGTAAAAAAAGCTATACATACTTCAATGTCTCAATTTTTTTATCATACATATTTGCATCAATATTATCTGAAATTGATACGAATTGTACGTCCAAAGTGTTTGCTTGAAATATTGATGACGCATAAATAATCGTCGTGAGTTCACCGTATGTCGAATTATTCATTCGGTAACAAAATATTAATGCAACTGTGAACCGAATGCGTTGAGCTTTAACACTCCGTCGATACCTAGATGCGCATAAATACGTATATACATATATGCATATAAATCGTTTATTTAATAATGAGACGTCGAGCTCGATAATGAATATTAGTTATGGAACGCGATCGAGGAATTGTGTACCTCAATCAAACAATATTTTTCAGAAATTAATAACATTGAGATTTCAGATTGAATCCAATGTTTCTCTTAAATACAACATCGTTATGATCAGCAAATTTACATGACCGATTGTTTTTAGTGCATCTCATTTATATTTTATTATTCTGCACGATATAATTAATAAATATGTAATTACGGGTTATAAACGAATTGTAATTCTAATTTCCTTAAACGAAGTTAATTAAAGTAACAGATCGTAATAGGCAAAAACAATCTAACGATTTTTAATTCCCCTGTTATTTATGTATCATGAAAGATTGCCACATGAGAAAAGTGAAAGTGAAATTACGTGTCTCCGAACCTGGTCGTTATCGGCGTGATTGCAGCTTCATTTGCGAGATTGAACGAAAACATTTATAGACGCGCCGGGGAGTTTGGAGCGCACACTTGTTTTCTTATTACGTAGCTTAAACATTTGGATTTTTCCAACATTGTTTGTTGCATTTTCTAGATTTGTATTTGTTTTAAGAGATCTAGTTCAACTTTATATTATAAATATTTGCTGTATTTTAAATTTGGCAATTAGGAAGGCCACAGATTGAGCCTAAGATGGCCATCAGTGTGCAAGTGTATTTACACACGTACTCGCCGTATCTCAATAATGAGTCAAAAAGGATAGTTCAGGAGGTATGAGAATAAATATGAAGTAAAGGACAGTGACAAGTGTCGATTTTCCTCAGCCTCACATTATCAGTCTTTTACTTCTGCGCTCCCAAAAAATAATTCCTTTCCTTCAACAAGTCAGATGTTGGAGTTTAAATACCAAAAAAGGATTGTTCGAGGAACTGAGATACAAAGAACAGTATCTGTTAAAAATTGTTAATTCGTTTATCTCGAGAACTGACATTACACTACTGTCCATATATTATTTCTAGAATCTCATTTCATTTATCCAAGTCTACCAGGTGTTTCATAAATCATCAGCCGTTGTCCAAACCAAATTAGCACGGATTAATCTTGTTCTCTCTCCATTCCCTTTATTCGCTCCTCTAAACGTATCTTTCCACCCGAGACGGCCTCGACTCCGTTCAATAAAGGTCGGCGGAGTCCTCGAGATCGAATGTCAAAGATATTTTTCGTTCTCCACGAGCCCGTGGACCGTGTGCAGTCGCTTTCATGCCTTCCGTTTTCATTTTCTCCGCCGGAATCCGCCCTTTTCAGCCATTCAGAGGTGGAAAGGGGGAGGATAGATACCGACGGTGTTCAGAGCGTATGCAAAGTGGTTTAAGATATAGAGGCGGATACGCGAGAGCCGTCTTTTGCTCGCCGACCGCCCTTCGCCCCGTTCCTCACTCTTTTCTATCGACTTCTGATCAGTCGGGCCTGAAATCGAGACACGATACGAACTCATGAACCATTTGCCCGGGTATCGACGATCGTTCCCCACTCTCATCTCCTCTGTTCGACGGTTAGAATATGTAACGATACCTTAAGCGACCGGTATTTGGCAGAATTTCAAGCTTTTCCCTGCCCTATCGCCGGGCTTATGCGAGTTTGTGGGAGTTCGCTGAATAAGCGAACAACTAATGTCGCGAGATATCGGTACCTAGATGGATGTAAGTGTAGGATAAGAGGGCAACGCATAAACTCAAGTTTCCCCATGCAGAAACATGTTTTTTAAAGTACTGTATATCTCAGATCATTTATTTTTCACAAACACATAAAAACCCGTCTTCTATGTATTATTTTACCTTTTATTGTGACAGAATATAATACAAAGTATTTTAATTCTTATCCACAATCTTTCCACAAAATGTTGAGAAAGAAATATTTTATTCTTCCCTGAAAAACTAATTAATTTTCATTTTTTATTCAGACTAGATTGTGTTCAGTTCATCTGCTTTTTCTGATAACTGATTAAAACTTCTTTTTCACGATTTCAAATTGTATTAAAGATTGTATAAAATCACGTTGTTCCTTCGAGTAATTGAAATGCCAAAGGCGACGGGAAACGGTATCTCTTTCTGAGATTCTTTCTTGCGTTTCGCATCGTTGAAAGGGTTGAATGAAATTATACGGCAGTCTGTAGGACGTAGAAGAATCTCGTAAATCTCTCTTTTCTATCTAGATCGACGCGATGTTGCGTCGCGTTGCCCTCGGATCGCTTATTTTCATTTTCTGCTCTTTTCCGACTGCCTCTCCGTTTCACGCGTCTTTTCGCTTTCGCGCACGTACGACCGAGTTATCCCCAGCGCACATACGAAAGAAACGAGGGAGTACGAAGTCCGCGTTGCGAAAAGACCGGAGATAAGAAGCCCCGGTAAGAGGCTTTCTTTAATGAACGTCGCGCCACGAAAATATAAGCTCACTTCGACTTCGCCCTTGCGCGCGGCGGAGACGAGCCAGTGAAGCGAACGCTCTGAGAAAATTGGCGAGTCTGGCTCTGAGTGCCATTTAGATAAATAAATAGAGCCCAAGTGCAATTTAATTATACGATTTCACGATTTTCAGTGTAACTAGGCTAATCAGTATCTTTCTGCTCCCGACAAACAAGAATATGGCTCGATAATCTCGAAGTAATGGAATTTTTTGTTGAAATAAAAATACTATCTTTGTACTATCCACAGTCACAATGCAATAAAAATAATGGACCATTTAATGTTGGATAGCAGTAATAAATTTTCTGTATGGGACCGCATTTTGACCATTTTTAATACCATTAACAAATGTCTCTAAGAGAACGCTTTGGACAGAACAACTTTGACGTCGAGAAAACGTAGCATTCGCCTTCATTTTAGAAAATGTGTTCTATGTTTTAGTTTGCCGGATACAGACGTGACACTTTCTAACTGATAAAAAAAGCTCGGAAATAGTCTGCTATGGTCGACGTGGAAATTTTTCTGAAAGCCTCGCCTGTTAGGAACCTCGAAATGCGAAATACCACGAAACAAAAATCGTCACATTCCATCTTTTGAATAGAACATTGTATAGTGGTTTCAAAAAGTCGGTAAAATGAATTCTATGGAGAAAATCAATGGTCAAAGAATCGCGAATTTTAGTTTTAAAAAGGGGAAGTGTGTTATCAAACGTAGTAATATTCTGTTTGTAGTAATTAAAAGTGGGAATTGAAGAGGGAAATTAAAATGAATGGGGCTTGGTAAAAGTTTTAGCAAAATTGAACAGCATATGTTGGAACATTCTTTTATATTTTAATGTATAAAAATCTCATACGTGCTAAGCTTCCTCGCATTGAACGTAATAACATGTACTGTAAAAAGGTACAAATCGTTCCTCCATAAAATTCTCCGACGCTGAATCTATCCAATAGACAGAGCATATCAAATATCGAAGTATGAGTACGGTGGTAAGGTTTTTATTAAAATTTTGCTTGATCTGTTGTAGGGCGTGATCAAGAATTATGAGGTGGCTGTGGATTATCGTGTTGATAGCCCTGGCGTTGCCAGCGGCTGTACCACGGAGGACGCATCGCAGCAAACCGAGTAAGTGGCACATTTGTTTCAATCTTTCCGATTCCACCTTTTTCTCTTCGCTTTTCATGAAAAACTCGTCTGTGCTCCGTTCAGGCTCGCGAGAATTGTTGCGCTTGATAAAATTCAACGATACCGCGAATTTTTCGTACGGTATTTTTCACAGTTTCTGGGGAATTCCCGTCAGCGGTTGCCCAGGATACGTAATCGGAGTTTTTACACCTAGACGTTGTGCAATGGCTCAAAAACTCATGTCGGATTTGTGCCAGTTATACGAATTGATAAAGTAATTTAATTTTTAAATGTAGTTCTGTCACATGTACGTCCATAAATATTCTAACCAATGTCATGATTTTTTAATTTTCACAAAAATACGCATTTAATGAACATTTCTTTATATTATAATTTGATTTTGGGTTGAATTCAAGAAAAACAGTACAAATGAATCAGTTAATAATAAATAAATTCGATAGATTGATTTTTCGAAACGTTTGATGATTTCGTTTCACAAATCAAGCTATGGTGGAGAAAGTACCGAAATTTTTCGCAAGTTTTTCATAACGGGAAGACAGAATACTGTTTTTTTCCACCCTTGCGTACAGGATTCATTATGCACACCTGTTACGGTTGGCACTAAACTTCATGGCTTCTAATTTCGGGTGAAAAGACGTAAAAAAAACACCAATATAAGGTTGGCATAAACAATACTGCCGGAAGCTGTATACACTGAGGTGCTAGTACAAAGTATCGCTTGGCGAACTTTATGCAAATGAAGCAGTGTATGGAAAAATTTGAAAAACGTTGGGAATATAGTCCAGACGTTTACCTTTTTTATAGTGAGTGAACGAAAGATCTGCCGATACTGAAAATTTACTTCCGCATAAAAAGACTTAACTTGAAATAATTTCCGCTCGGTTATTCATACAATCAGATTATTCAATCTATTGCTTGACCTATTAATAGCAAATTCAATATATGTACCGTTATTCTTGTTATTTTTATGAAATTAAAAATTGATTGCATTTGATAAACATTTCTTTGATTCATTTGTAGTGTAAAATAGAAGAAAACTATTTTCGTTAACATAATCTGTGCAGTCCATTCTTTTTTAATATTGACGATGCTGACGAAATTTTCTGTCCACATATATAAATCATCAGAAAAATAAGGGGCATTGTTTGGTGGTATTGAATTTCACTGAAAGAAATATGAAATGAGAACACAAGGAGAATTCCAGGTTCGTTCGCGAACCGGAACTACCCTTTCGCGATATTCATCAAAATTCCCACATTCGGGTTCCCGTTCCAATTCACCGGGTAAGATAAACGTCCTCGGGCGATGAATAATTCCCCGAAGTTTGTTTCGAGCCGTAAGTAGGATCAAGCCGGGCTCCTCCAATGGGAGGATCGAGTGCCGTACCCGCGTGAGAGCAACTCGGCTAACCCCGGTCCAAATGTTAAATTAGGGTCGGAGATTGTCGGCGAGGGCTCGGAGATTTTATCGGTGCACGCGAGTGGATAAACATCTGATCCCCGGGGTACGCTGGCACGGGTCGTCGCGATAAATTAGGGTCGCAAGTAATTTACAAGGAGATCAGGTCGCCGTTGATTACGAAAACGGCTGTCCGGCCGAACGACCTTGCGGATTGGCCGATCCCGAGCTTCGTTCGCGGATAATTTGGGATCATCGAGCGATATCGCCATATAATGTTCCAGTAATTAAGTTGAAGTCGAATAAGATAATGGAATCTTTCATATCTCCTAGCAAGCAAAGAACATGACCCATTTGAAGAATTCTACGATTAATTATAGTCAATACAATAATTGATTTGGTTTTGTAAAAAGTACAATGAAAGTAAAAATGTCAAATTGATAGAAATGACAGGTGAATGTTTAGTGCGTTTATGAATTTATACGTCGCTACGCTTAGCGTACGTGGTTCGTATAAAGTTGGTCAGAATTTTGCGCTACGTGATTAAACTTTCCCATTAGAAAAAAGGCTTTNTAGTGCGTTTATGAATTTATACGTCGCTACGCTTGCGGAATTACAAAACGTACGTGGTTCGTATAAAGTTGGTCAGAATTTTGCGCTACGTGATTAAACTTTCCCATTAGAAAAAAGGCTTTCAGCGGGTGAAATCGAAATCCGCGAAACGGTTGGGTTGTGGGGCGGCAAACAAGATAAAGGGTATGAAAGTGGAACGTTATTGCCCGTTCAGAGTTGGTTGTCGATATTCCCCTTTAAAGCGGATACTTGTTCCCCGTGGTAAAAAAGGAGGAAATGGAGCAACACGTACGGGATGCTCCAAATAAAAACCAGCAAACTTTGTCATTGTGTTTGATAAATTCTGGACAGTACATGTTACATGTATCACAATAAATTCGGGTTTTATGAAAAATAATATACATCAAACAAACGTACGATGAATAGTGAACTGTGGTATCATACAGCAGTTTTTTATCTACATATGTATCACGTGTAATAGTACAATTTGTTTGTCTGGAATACTTTGTGCGTAAAGAATATTGATTACCGTGGCTTTGCGTTTGCTTTTAGCGCCAAGACTGTACGGGGAAAGGGTACCCGTCAAGCTGTTAAGAACAAGCAACAGCAGAGTCCGGCAGAAGATCGTCGATACTCATAATTATTTTCGCACCCAAGTGAAACCACCAGCGGCCGACATGCTCGTCATGGTGAGTTTGTTAATATTTTATTCTCACGTCAATCTCAGACATTTGTCTGAGGAAGACTCATTAGCTGGCAGAATGATTTATGATTTGCTTGAATTAAATTCATTTAATCGTCATGGTACAGAGTTCTTTTTTTTCAAAAGTAACAATTAAATCGCGAATACTTTAACAAAGTAAAACAGAAAATGCCAATTATCACTTCTGATATGAAATAAAAACAAAGTATAAATCGGAAAGCTGTTATCGATTAAAGACGAACAGAAGTTAATAGAACTGAACGAAACGATTCTGTATTTTGAGGGAAAGAGTACAAAGCCAGGGAGTCGGTAATTCCCTCTTCCGTGGTACTATCGTTTAATTGAAAATTTTAGATTAGTTTGCACAACGACTCCTTGATTAACGCATTTAACTGCGACCGCTAGGAGGAAGCACGGAGGTTAAATTAAGATGGGGAGCGAACGATTAAAATGATATTTGCGTACGAAATAATTACTCCGCGATGCATCTTGCACGAGATTCGTGGTTAATTGTGACTCGTTATTTCGGCTCGGTTTTCGACGGTGTTCAAACTTTATCTGTCAATTTCCGCATCGAGAAGCGATTTTATAACGCGCTACAAATTCATTTCAATTATATATTCATATTAAATCACTAAAAATTGCGATAATTGTTTATTTATTATTTCTTCATTTCAACTAACTACTTTATTAATAAAATGGAGAATTCGATTCGAATTGAAATTCTCGAGGATCATTTCGTTTTCTTCACACATTTGTGTTAGTATTGCGTTTATGTAATATAATAGAAGAAAAGAAAAACGCTGACCGGACGTCTGTCACTAGCTAGCGCACAGGTGCTGCATTTGACATAGCTCGCGTCAGAATTAATAGTAAGATAAAACGAAGGAGGAAAAACGAGACAGCTTTTACGAATAGCTCGAAATTATGTGAACCTGTCTGGGAAAATTAGGTCAGGATGAGATACAAAAGTGTGTGTCGATTTTGAAAATTTTTTAAAATTATATTGTGCTGTCCGGAAACCGATTTTTATAGAAAATTTAAAGACAGCGAATTTTAACTTTGATAAACGTTTATTAATTTATTCAATTATATATGTGCCATTTTATTCCACACTTTCATTCAATTTCAAGACTCTATCCCTAAACTTAGTTCAAAGCAGGTGCAAAGAATACATTTACTCCATTCGATTCTACGTACTTCTCAGAGAATTAAGACAAAATTCGTTTCAGTGTTTAGTCTAAGTACATCGCAGGACGCTCTGGTCTTTATTTTATTCAGGATGATCACTCTTTTGAATCAAATTGCTTTAAATCCAAGACACAGTAATTATAATGTTTGCTTCACGATGGAAGATTTACTTTATTAAATATCAACGTAATCTTATTGACTGACTTTTCTCAAGATGCCTGAAATCTCACTTTTTAGAACACATGTACACATGTCATTTGTTTTTAATTATTCTACATACTCAAAAGACCTATCTCACACTTGTCCTAATGCCAGCTACCAAAAATCAGCACGAACCTTCCACACAACTCAGTAGTATAAAACAAAATGTAAAACTTTTATGAAAGATACGTACACATCTAATTGCCAAGTTTTAGCTAAGGTTTTATTCCAATTATTACGAAACTTCATTACTCTACTATGATAAGAAAAATCTTGCCGTCGTATTAAATGTAGTCGGAACTCGATTTCCCTGGAAGAAAACCCGAAAAGAACTCACGACGATTTCATCTGGGATAGTGCTCGAAAATGACCGACACTATGCCATTCCGCTACGGGCTGAGTTTCCATTCGATTCGATAGGACTTCAAAGGGGCGTCCGCTCTGTGACACTTTTGGGGTTCTCGGTTCGTAACAGACACAAAGGGTGATCGACTATTTCTCTCTATTTAACACTTAATCGGCCGCGTCGGGTGACAGTAACCCAATACTAACGTTACGGTGACTCGCACAATTGGTAAAATTCATCATGTATCAGAGTAAATAAACACCTGCAATTTTTGTCAATACGATATCTTACAATTGTCTACGTGAATCTTCTATTTCTCATTTAGAATTGTCTAGAATTAACACGAATAGGTATTTTAAATGCTTAGGAATTAAATGATGTATTTTGCAGGAAATAGAATCGATGAAACACCAATTTTATTCTAATCGATCATTTACTAAAAGATTTTTATAACGACTAATTCCACAGGGATTACCAAAATTTTTTTACGTAAAGGTTTCAAACTATTTCGGACCAGTTTTGTAAAGTATACCTAAACCATACCACGTTTGGTATTAACGAAGTATGCCAAAAACATAGTACGTGCCACATCTTTTTGGTGCACTTTACAAAGCTGGTCCGAAATCGTTTGAAACCTGTACATGAATACTTGCGAAACGCGCCGGCATAAAAATGATTTGATGCAAACGGGCGTTATCGTTTCTTCGCTTACGAATACGAAAATCCCATCGTGCGGACGAGGAAAAAGAAGAATCGATATTCCCGTTGGTTTTATCGCGGCAAATGGAAATTACTTTCGGATCATGTTTATCCCGATAAAACCAACATTAAACTTTACGCACGAGAACTGCAGTTTACATAATCATGACTCCGAAACTGCCTTGCCTATAAACAATGTTATTTCTCTTCGATTTTGTGCCCGGTTCCGCTTGGTTTTGCTAATGGCTGGGAAATTTCATCGGACACGGTACGTTAAGCCGAAAGGTGTAATCATAGCGTTCCGTAATGCTAACAAAATCAATAAGAGGAAAAACTAATTGCAAGATCACGTAATAGAATTCCAAAGAAAGTGTATAAAAATATTAATTAGAAGACGAGTTTCAAACAATCAATTGTTTCGTCGATTCAATTCAGGTACAAAAATTAGCATTCGTTTCACAGATCATTACCTTAGGAAGGCAAACATTAGCAAATGAGTTAATGACTAGAACCGCAATCACCCTTCAGAAACGAGCCTAATCGCATGACTGTGAATAAACCAATTGCATTTGCCAACGAGTAGTTGCCGATTCGATTACTTTCGAGGGTTGACGATACTTCGACCGGGCATCGACGGCTTTGAACGTGCGGTATCAGACGGCTGCCTGTTTCAGCGAGCAGAAAACATTTGTAACGGGCGTCGCGTCGGTTTAACGAACCCTAGAGACTCGTCTCACCGCCGAGACGAAACGAAACGGAATTCCCTTCTCGAACGGGGCAATGAGCCGCGTTTTCTTTCCTGAAAAACCTGAACAGCTGGTTTTGTCGCGTTGCGACGGCTAACGAAGCGCGAAGTGAAACAAAGGCGAGACACGGTTTTACGTGATAAAGGTCCCGTCTCCAAGACGTTAACTTTATTTCAGTCTGAGAGTCACTTTAAATCGATAAGTTTTTCTGTACCACGATTATTTTTCAGAATTCTGATGGAATTTGAATAGAATTTGAATCAGGTCGATACTCAAATGAACTTTTCATTTACCGTCTCAACTTCAGTAAAAACAAATAGAACATATTATTTACGTTGGTTTAGTATTTTGCACGATGTCTCAAATCCCGTCTTCGAGATATGAACTTTATTCCAGTCTGAAAGTCATTCTAAATCGATAAGTTTTTCGGTACCACGATTATTTTTATAGAATTTCGATGGAATTTGAATAGGAACTTGCAAGCAATATTGGATGCCTTGAATCAGATCGATTCGAGCTTTCCATTTACCACTTCAATTTCAGTAAAAAGAAATAGAAAATATTATTTACGTTAGTCTGCTATTCTCGACAATGTACTATAATATATAATTGTTTTAAAGAACTGGATTGTAATACGAGTGAAAGTACAAACTTATTTTAATTCAATTGAACTCTTGTGCTTCTATAATAATTTTAATTTACACCGAAAGAGAGAGAGAGTGAGTTCTAAGTTAAAAAATATATCTCGTTTGCATTTGGTCCTGAAGGAGAATCAAAATTGAATTGGTGCCGAATCAGAACGCACTACATAGCTCGCTGCAAACTGAATCTCATTACGTGGCCGCTGTTTTGTTTATTCAACGTTCCCGACAATAACTCAGCACGCTGTGTCATTAAATATGTTTCAGTCTCGTGTATATCGTTGCTACAGTTTGCACGAACTGGTTGGAGAGTTTTATGCGTGAATGTAGAATGATGAATTTTAAGTTGATTGTCGTTTAAACCGAAATGGACGATGGTGGCGTCCTATTTTGCGGATATTTTCCGTCATTACGGCTAATGCATAATAAATAATCTTATAACTCCTGCCCCGTTTATGCTGATTATTCACCGGGACACCCATTAACGATGATGAATCCTGTGCACTACTTCAAAACATGACGTGATTGTCAAATAATGTTCGAACACGTTATTATTCAGCAGAATTTTATCCTCCTTAATCCGCTCAATTAGCAAAATCAAGTTTTAACGACGCGACGCGAATGAGTGGAAAGATCGAAATTACTTCTTCACTGGTAGTACAAATTTTTAATCACAAATGTATTGATTGCGAGTATTTATGTAAAATAAATCATTTATATCAGTTCAAAGAATGCTTTTTAGATAAACATTTATTTTGTCATTTAAGCATTGAAATATGCGTTCTGCAATTAATGTTCTGAGTATTTTTATACATGTATCATTTGTCATTTCTGGTACATTTAATTTTTTTATGAATGTACGAAGTCATCAGTTTATAAATAATAGTAACAACATTGGATTAACAATGATTTTACTACAATAACTAGATATCAGAAATCACTATAAAAAGTGGAGGTTTTATTTTTTTATGTTCATAAACAATGGACTGTTGTACGTCGATGATAAAAAGATTAAATGCACAAAGGAACTTGCAGGTACATTTGAAGGCATCCATAAATCCTGATAGATCTATGATTGTATTTTATAGTTACGATGTTTCATGTAAATGCACATAGTAATCGTTAGATTTATGAACGTTGGTATAAAACCAATGTCGAGTTATTTAGGATCTCGTTTTTCTGTGGAAAAACTGTCAAAAGAAAAATATACACGTCTCTCAGTTTCTATTAAAAATGGCTACGAAAATTCCACTTTATACTATAAGTGAAAATAGTATTCAGATATGGATAACAGTTTGATTTGTTAGCTGCGCATGGATTAAATGTTTTCATTCCATTTTCAGGTAAAATGATACCTATATCCTTCAAAAAGTAAATTGAATTTGCCGGTGTTATTTTGTATTATGCGTTCGTTGCCCGAGGATTTTCCCTTTTTGCGAGGCACAGAATAACGCAGCCGCATTTTTCGAAGGATCAAATTTATTTACTCGGACGAGCGATCCTCTTTTCTTGCCTCGAGATCGTTTTCGTTCCTATCCTCCAGCCAGGTTATAACTTACAACACGGGTTCTCACTTAAATTTCCTTCTTCGATCGATGGCTAGACTTCATTTCGAGACTAAGAACTTCAATGTGGAAGCCAAATTTCTTCTCGTTAGACTGAATTCATATTACGCTAGCCTCAGGTGTGATGTTCGTCTCTTCTTTAACTCGGATTGATGTACCCTCCTATGCACCGCTAGTCTCTTATTATGATTTATTTTATTTTTGTACTAAAGGATTTTGTTCCCGTGTATAGTTTGAAATAACAATAAATAATGGCATAATAATTAGAACTTTCATGCACACACGCACATACTATATGTATAAGTGATTATTAATACTTCCGTATGTATATTCATGTATGCATGCTAACGAACTATACAAATATAAACCGGATTCTAAACTTTGATCACTTATGCATAAGAGTTCTGGTTATGTGTGTATGACTTCATGTTCGCTCTCTCTCTGCCTAAGTTTCATCTATCTTCTTTGGCTCGTGTCAAAGCTTTGCCGTTAAAGGGAAACTGAANCTTCCCGTGTATAGTTTGAACTAACAATAAATAATAGCATAATAATTAGAACTTTCATGCACACACACACATACTATATGTATAGGTGATTATTAATACTTTCGTATGTATATTCATGTATGCATGCTAACGAACTATACAAATATAAACCGGATTCTAAACTTTGATCACTTATGCATAAGAGTTCTGGTTATGTGTATATGACTTCATGTTCTCACTCTCTCTGCCTAAGTTTCATCTATCTCCTTTGACTCGTGTCAAAGCTTTGCCGTTAAAGGGGAACTGAACGAATTTCAAGGATTGAAAATTTGCTTCCTTTTTTCTTACCTCCTTCGGTTGGACAATTTCATTCGTTAAAGAGTGTTTTATGAAAGCAAATTTAAACTTTGTGGTAATACTTTTTATTTTTACTTGGAGAAAATTATTAGCTAAATCGTTAATGCTAATTTCATCGTTTTAAAGAAGTATTTTCATGTACATTAAATGCAGTTATTTAGTGACTTAAACAGTCGTTTGTGCGCAGATAAAAAATGATTCAAATTGATTCTGGCGAGAAATAGAGAACGGTTTCTGGAGGATCTTAAACTGAACGCAATTAGTTCAATTGTCTCGAGCCGATGTAATTGAAACAATTACAGAACAGAAAGTGAACAGAAAGCGTTAATGGTATCAGTCCTACATTTAACGAATGAAATCCAACTTTGAAATAAAGCAAGCCAGTTTAAATTCGTATTAAACAGAAATTTCCGACAGAATTGCCCCGACTCCCGTTACCAGCTCGCTAATTGTAAGAGAATTAAAAACTTTCATTCATACAATCGGTTCCGTTATTATACTACATTTTTCTGATAAAAATTAAGTTACCTTTTAGTGATATTTAGAAGCAAATAGAATTTATTTTTATCAAGCTTACTTGAGAGATTCGTTATGAATTTTTTCCTTCAAATCCCATTGACAGTAAAATCAGTAAACCTATCAATTCTCTTACTGCCTTTGGAGAGAGAAATTCATTTTATTTCAATTCTAATATCCATAGTGGTCATCAGTTCCACGTTAAAAATTGAGAGGGGTTGACATGTTTGATAAATTTTCCAATAAAATAGCGCGTGAAAGTGAAATGTGATTGACTTCAGTTTCCAATTCTCTCTACAATTTTCAAGCGTGGCATAGAATTAAAATTCAATCCATTAAATACATATTCATTTTTTATAAAATTTTAAGTTAGTCCAAGCCATTTCTATCAAAATAAAAAAAAATAAAAGCATTTAATATACTGAATTCGTACGAAACTTGTTTTGATTATTAATAAAATCAATTAGTCCAGTTTTTAATTTTAGTCAGAGGTATCGCGACCGCATCTCGTACGTTTTTTATAAACAATAATGTATATTCATGAATTCATAAGCCAACAGATACCAAAAATAAATTTATAGCTCCAACCCCTGGATCTCGACTTACGCTAAATGAAAACGACTGTAACCAAGCGAGGTACTTCGTTTATCCGAAGTTCGCTCGTTAATTTTCCTGCAAAGCAACCGTGATATCATCGTATACCACGACGGTCGATCCAGGTTGCCTCATAAAAATTTATAACTCGTCTTTAACGGTGTATACCACACGCGTATAGTCGAGCTGTCGAACTTGTGCGACGCAACGATGACGACGACGCGCGACGTGGCGTTAATGCTCTCTTGTGCCATCGTCTCTGCGGGCACGACTTCCATTCGCGAAACTTGAGAATTTCCCAACCTCCTGTGAAAATTAAAACGACCGCGACGCTGTGTTGTCCTTATTTCAACTTAGCTACCATAAACGAATACTTATTAAAATATACTATGGCAGAGATATACGTGATCTGACTTTTATGATTGATACTTGTGTACAGAGCGTAGAGATTTAAACGACATGCACTTTTGAGACTAACATTTTCGTTTACTGAAATCTTGTATCTAATAGAATGTGACAGTGTTTTATATGAGTTACGTTGACGAAGAATTTCAATAATGAACAAAGATTTCTTAGTAAACGTTCAGCATAAAATTTAAAAAACTAAATCTATCACAAATTCAGTTTTGTGGATTAACACTTCGAGTGACGAAAGAAACATTTATTGTCATTTCAGAAATGGCATCCTGGTTTGGCTAAAGCTGCACAAAGATGGTCTAACCAATGCCTCGGATTAGTACACGATAACGCGACTGGTCTCTACTTGGATGGTTTCGGTCAGAGCGGACAAAATATTTTCATATCAACAAAGAGAACACTCTGGTAAGTAAATACATTCTAATCTACTTACGGCTACATTTCATTTTAATATTTTCATATGAGGAATTTTATATGACGTTAATGCAGAACAATTAGTTCAGATTACGTGGAATTTAAATTAACAATTATACAATTTATGAATAAAAAAAGAAATCGTGACAGTTCCATGACGATTTGTTCACGAAATTTCTAAAATTTTGTAGTGTTTTGTTAATTTCAATGCTTTGTCATGTAAGGGTTCATGCAACCTTAAAGAAAAGTGTACGGTAAACTAAATTTCCTTGGAGGATAATCAAAGATTGCGCCTTACGCGTTTCAATTATCGCGTGATTCGCTCGAGCACGGTCGGCAGCGTTTCAGTAGAAAAGACCGTCATTGTCCGGACGGGAAAGTTCCGCGGTTCTGATCGAAGTCGCGATTCAGCTTGTCGCGCGTTGTTCCGTCCCTGCCTAACGATAAACTCGCTTTCGCACTGCTCGTCTCCTTAGGGAGCCACCTGTTGACATTCAGTGAACAATCGTCGCCGATGTCACTTCCTTCTTTGGGAATCGCTTTCACGATTCTGATAGAAACCGTGCTTGTCATTGCTTTTAATTGATTCGAGTCCGTTCTTGCGGAATGAACAAGCCTTTCCCAGCTTCCTTTTCTTTCACAATGAAGTAGTTTGAACAAGTATGCAATGCAAATTGAGATCTAACTTTCCTTTTCCAATTCTGTCAGAAGTGTTCCTAATTTTTTTAATTACTTATTTAATGTCCATTAATGAATAATCGAAGGAATTTTTTTTAAATCTGTCCAGGAACTTCCCCATCAGAATGTGGTACAACGAGTACAAAGATTACAAATTCGGCGACGATGAGGGGAACGACTTGCATGAGATCGGGCACTACACGCAAATCGCGTGGGCCGCTACGCACTTGGTCGGCTGCGGCGTGAGTCACTGCACTGGTGGCACGGGCCCGCTCGGTAGAGACTTCTTCATGTACGTGTGCAATTATGCTCCGAGGTAAGTAGTTTCAAAATAATTCAGAACTCATATTATGCGTCATGCTTATTCTTAGGCCAATGTTCCATTCCAATCAATCCATTTTCATTTACTTCCTTCATCTCATATCAAAGTTCAGACTTGTGCAGCAAAAATTCATGGAATATTTTTTGAAAATTTAACAAATCTCTCTAAAACGCAGTAAGCACAGACTAAGTGAATAATGATCATAAATCGATTAGCGTTCCTACGTCCTCGGATAAGGAAACACTTATTATTTTATATCCTATTCTATTCTCTTATATATAAATTGTATATAAACATTCAAGTGAAGTAGAAATTGTTGGATGAACGGAAAGCATCGCACGAAGTGAACAACGAAAGCGACACAACAGCGGTACGCGTAACAAATGCTTGCGAAGAGGCTCATGTGTTTTCCATTCGAGTTTCTAACGATTGCTCTCTTCCATATATGTATGCCTGCACCGTGCTGTTGCTCTCTTTTTCTTTAGTCTCTTTGTTATTTTCCGCGGCTTAGTAATTTCACAAAACGCTACGGTTCGCCGCTCCGATTCTAGTTTGTCGGCGTGCTGAAGTCTCTATTTAATTTCGCCGACTTCCGCCAGCGTATTTTTAAAAAAGTTTTGAGGACTCGAGATACATATAAAAAAAAATATGTGTATGATGCTTGGCAGAGTGTAAGAAATAACTTAATATTATAAAACGAAGCGACGTTTTAATGTAGTGATAGATAAATGGCAAAGTTCGATTCATTTATTCAATTAAAATGCAATATTTTTAGCTATACAGAGTCTGTTGATTTTGTTACGAATTCCGTGGCGGGGGAGTTGGAAGTTTCTTTCGAACGTGAAAATTTGCGGAGTTAATCACGAGGTTTTAAGTAACAAGAAGGACAGTAACTGTCGATAATTATTATCGGCCCGAAGCTGGTCGCAGCTGTTCTCTGGCGAGTACCGGGGAGTAGTAAATTTATGCGAACGGCACATTGTAATCGAAAAGTTTCGCGTTTCGTGAAAGCAGCGGCGGAAGGCCACGGGCATAATCCGGAAAATTGCGGTCGAGGCGAACGAATTTATGGGACCGCCCGACGCGGGTAATTTAAATTCTCTCCGCTCGTTCTTTTTCCCAACTACCGTCTCCTCCCTTTTCTTTTCTTTCTTTCGTCGTCGTCGTCGTCGTGGGTGGATCGCGGCGAGGAAATATTACCGTGTATACGTAGTTAGAACGGGTCGAGAGGATAAATAGAGAGGACGTGGGAAAACCGTAATTACGGGTGAAATTAAGAGAGGGAAGCGGGCGAAGAATCGAATAGAGAAATTTGGCGATGTTTGCACACGACTTGAAAAATGGAGATTCAACAGTTAATTTAAGAGGTAAATGTGGGAAAACTAAGAGATGAGAATAGACAGGATCACGTCTACATTTATAAATCACGTTACTAATGCTTATGAATAATATTTGTTAACTTACTTTTCATGATAGTTTTATTGTAAAATTTCAAAGAGAATTGTTTGAGCATGAATAATGATGAATTAACGTTAAAAACTTATTTGACCGAAAGGAAATCGGATATTCAGCTGTAAAAGGGTGGAAACTGGAGATTGTAAAAGGAGACGAGATGAAAGTAAGCATAAATAATGGTATGAACAATGATATAACAAATAGAAAAATGGAATAATCGCAAAAGAAACTGATATTAAAACGATTCTTTCAACGAACAAGAAATTAAAAAAGAACGTATTCCAGCTTCCGGAGGCTTTGCAAGAATTAAAAGGCAGAATCGGATATGATTTCAATTAAAAAAAAGAATCTGAACTGGAAGAAAGAAGTGAGAATACAGTATCAAAAATCATGTGAGAATGAGAAAGTCGACAATTAAAGAGATTTTTGTTAAAGATCGTCGATTTTCGTAGAATAAACGGAATCGAAGCTAAACGAAAGGAAAGAAGCGTAGAATAGAATTGAAAAAAATACTAGATCATGAATTGAAGCAACTGAAAGCGAATGGAGAGTGACATAAGGGTGCATTCAGACTAGCCGAACGAATTCCTGGTCTAACCGCACTCCAGCAAGATTCAAGTGACATCATTCTTCTACCAATTGTAGAATGCTATTAACAATANAACTTACTTTTCATGATAGTTTTATTGTAAAATTTCAAAGAGAATTGTTTGAGCATGAATAATGATGAATTAACGTTAAAAACTTATTTGACCGAAAGGAAATCGGATATTCAGCTGTAAAAGGGTGGAAACTGGAGATTGTAAAAGGAGACGAGATGAAAGTAAGCATAAATAATGGTATGAACAATGATATAACAAATAGAAAAATGGAATAATCGCAAAAGAAACTGATATTAAAACGATTCTTTCAACGAACAAGAAATTAAAAAAGAACGTATTCCAGCTTCCGGAGGCTTTGCAAGAATTAAAAGGCAGAATCGGATATGATTTCAATTAAAAAAAAGAATCTGAACTGGAAGAAAGAAGTGAGAATACAGTATCAAAAATCATGTGAGAATGAGAAAGTCGACAATTAAAGAGATTTTTGTTAAAGATTAAAGATCGTCGATTTTCGTAGAATAAACGGAATCGAAGCGAAAGGAAAGGAATCTAAACGAAAGGAAAGAAGCGTAGAATAGAATTGAAAAAAATACTGGATCATGAATTGAAGCAACTGAAAGCGAATGGACAGTGACATAAGGGTGCATTCAGACTAGCCGAACGAATTCCTGGTCTAACCGCACTCCAGCAAGATTCAAGTGACATCATTCTTCTACCAATTGTAGAATGCTATTAACAATATGAATTTTACTGAAGTGAGAAAAGAGCACGGGTTCGCTCAGTGGTTTATTCAACCTAATGGATCTCTGAAATGGAAACAAGAACTGAGAAAGAAAAGTGGAAACGATGAATCACGATGAAGTGACGAAATAAGTCGCGAATGTATATTAAACGGAGAACGATAAATTTTCGAATAGATTCTTCAATCTTTCAAAAGATTGATGAGACTGATTTTTGTATAATAACCATAGAATAGTAAAGAATTTCAAATATTCTTTGAATCCAAACATAAGACGCATGCCTACTATTTAATATTTCATACAATAAATACGTTCATTGATGAATAACTCATTTATAAAGTTTCTGTTTCGAGAATTCTTAATCTATTCATCATTTTCACTTTTGGTTTCGCGGTACAAATTTCAACATTAAATTATGCAGTAAAAGGGAGAGAGACAGAGAGACGGAAATGAGAAATTAAAGTTTGATGTACACACAAAAAATACACGTGCGTTCCTTCCTCTTGTACGCATTCGGTGTTGCTTTTTAGCGAGAAAAGAGAAAGAGAGAGAGGGCACGTTCTCCTTCGTGAAGATTCTGCTTGACATCTGACCCACTTCTCGTCTCGTACAGGCCAGCCACTTTTTTGTCACCCTTTATACTCTGTACGTTCCAGAGTTATTGTTTTAACCGCGAAATCGTGTCATATGCCATCGTTCGAAAAATTTTTGAATCTCTCTTGCCCATTGATNCTCTGCGGATGGCGTTCCATGGAATTAGTTCGTATTTTCTTTTACAAGCGGGAAGCGGAGTCGAAATGTTTATTTTACAAATTGCTGTCCATAATTTCACAATTCTTCGGGTGTATTAACAAAAAAGTATTTCTTATATGATCAGAGGTAATGAAACAATCAATTTGATTATGTTTTAAAATCATAATTTTTATTGCAATGTCCGACTAACTCCGCAAGAAGTATTCCTTGGCTTAAATACAGCCTGCATTAAAATTGCGAGCTGGCCGAGGGGATCGGTCCCCGACCTTCCTATTTGTCGGGAAGAGTACACGCAATTGCGAAGACCGACGACTGCGAACTGCAATCATGGGGAACGTCGCGAAACGTCACAGACTTAATTGTCTGAAAGTAAAGTTAAGAGAGGAACAAGGATCGCTGAGAAGGGGGAGGGCTTTGGGGTCGAAGCCGGGTAAACGCAGGGGGTTATTACTGAGGGATTTGTCACGCGGGCGAACGGGCAGGGGGGCTCGAGTGAAATTGATGGGAGAGAAATGAGTGGAGCCTTGGGAAGTCTTTTGTCGCGTTCTTGGAAAATGGAGAGAATTCGCGTTGATTGCAGGACCCGAGAACTGCTCTTTTGTTTTCTTGGAAAGAAGTGCGGTCCACAATTGCTCAGAATATTTTAGATAAAAGCTACTAAAGAATGAGCTCTAAAAAATCATTTACAAGTACATATAGACAATCTCTGCGCATGTTTAATCTTCCTAATAAAGCATTTAAAACTGTCTTGAATAAAGAGAGTGAATATTACCATCAAGCAAGTTAGTGGATGAATTCACAAAAACATTAGGTGATTTAATGAACGTTATTAACAAAGATTAGTCATATTGTTATTAACATAGACACTTCACTGTAACTACAGTATTCTGCGTCAGGATTGTTGTTTTAGATAATTGGAATGATTGATTGTTTGCAGTGGCAACCAGAAGGGCCACCTCGGCCACCCGTACACGCCCGGCAAGCCGTGCAGCATGTGCAAAGATCACTGCTCGCGAAACAAACTGTGCACGAACGCGTGCTACTATACGGATCTATGGTCGAACTGCGCAGAGCTGGTCAGGACGTTCCGTTCCTGGGTTTGCGAGACGAACACGAACGAGGGCCGGGAACGGCGAAAGTTCTGCGGTGCCACATGCAACTGCAAGGACAAGATCTACTATCACCACGGGTAGTGAACAGATTGAGCAGCGTGCACCATTTGTTTTCGGCCAATTTGCACCCGCAGCGTTGGTCGAACGATCGCGACGATAACTCACGCCGGTGCGGGGATGCATCGACGAGGCCGCACGAGGTACGAAATTATTTTCAAACCGTAGGTTAAGGTCGCCGGATGGTTTGTTGGTAGTGGTGGTGGTGGTGGTGGTGGTATTATATAGCGCGACTTGATATCAACTTCTGGCAAAAAGTTTCCGTTCGGACGATGTAGCAAGTGACTGATTAAAAGCGTTGTAGAAGATAATTAATCGAACGTAATAATTGTTATTTCCGTAGAAAAACATTCAAAAATCCAACTGTACTATTATAAATTGTGTAGCTATAATTTAAAAATAATACATCTTTTCGAGATTTCTTACAGACAAGTGAAACTTGAAATATTAAGCCCTGTGTATGTCCATAAATTTTTTGCCAGAGGTTACACAGAGGTTTTTACACAGATTGATAGCGGAGCAAAGGGAAATTTTCCAGCTAATAAAGTTTTAATCAGCGTTCGCTGTTTGTCCTGCGTTTGCATTTTAAAAGGTGTGGTGGCACAATAAAATCGAGGAGCAGATGACAAAGTAAATTTAACTGAAACTGAGCTTGTCTTCAGTTGGAAAGTCTGAACTTCCCCTGAGTTTAATATATGACGTTGACCATTCCGTTTATAACTAAACGTCGAGCGAGATATTCTGTTTTCACGAACAAACTTGAATTGAGATTAAACTCGGGACGCGTTTCCTGAATATATATTCTTCGAATACCCAGTATAACTGTTCCGTTGCTTCTACTTCAAGTGGATAATATCGCGAGTTGGAATAAGTCGTCAGGAGAGACAAGCGTTTGATTTAATTGAGGGGGAAAGAATATATGGCGCGAACAAGTAGAATTGGACTGTCGTCGGTGGTCAGACATCTGTTTGAGAATTTCTCTTTGTTCCGTAATCACTTTGAACGCCGTCGACCCCCGGAAATTTGACTCCATTTTCAGCGAACACCCTCGCGGCTCGCTTCTCTTAGGGGCAGAGAAGAAACCGAGTCTGAAGGCGAGCCGCGGAGGGAAAGGAAATGTGAGGGCGAGGGATGAGTTTCGTGGTCTGGCCAAAACGGATAGAATCAGGCGAATCCTTTTGATATTTGTAAACGATAAGAATGTCTATATATACGTACGTATATGCATATAAACGTATATAGTATATATATAAAACGTGCATGCGGTGTGTAAATAAGTATACGTGAATGAGAAGAGGAAAGCAAAAGAATACCTTGTAGATGAACCGTGACAGGTGTATCTCGGTGCTGTGTTAGAATATCGTCGTTTGATTCCGGACACTCAGCGAGCTCTCGACAAATGTGATTAATTAATTTACCGATAATACGATATATTAGTACGTGACCTGTTACTGTTATGGGAAGAGAGTGCTAATTTTATAAAGTGAAAGGCGATTAATTAAGTGTACCACAATATACCTGTTCGTTAGATCTCTCATTCGAGAACGAAGTGGTATTTGATTTAAACTAATTTACGTAACATGGCAAGTTAAATTTCTTGCTTTAAATGAAAATTAGCATTCGACTTTTATTTCACGTGAAGCACTTTTGTTGACGAGCTCGTGTATTGCCTAAACGTGGGACTAAAAAAAGATGTATAAACATAGCCGGAACTTCTATCTTAAACGATGTTTAGCGATGTAAGTTAATGCAATAGTGAATGTATAACACAGAAATCTCGAGACGTTATTTCCCATTAATATCATTCGATTTCGGGGAAACTGTATAATTGTCTCTCGAGTACTTATGAATGCAAATCGCTTTGTCGTCCGTAAAGGTTGTAAATAAATTTGGATTTTCGTGTATTCATTGCGACGATTGTCAGACAATAGGAATTCCGATTCCAAAGCGAGATCAATTATGGATCATCATGGAAATAACTCTGCTATTAAATCATTTACCCCAGGTTAAAAATGTAAAGTACACAATTTTTTTTAGGGATATTAAAAACTGATATTGCATTCACGAGTGCTCGAATTAAGAGTATACATTTTTGAGTGTGCGATAAATACTACAACCAAGCTTTTTTTTTTAATGGAAAAAGTTTTCTTAATTTATCATCCTCTTTTATCGATGGCGTCTCCATTGAAAATTATAAACGTGCATGACATATAAATATGAGAGAAAGAGAAAGAGGAAATAGAGTATAAAAAAGAAGTTGCGGAGTACAGAAAGGCAAACCGAGTTTAACGTCCGGTTTTTGAAAATCGTTAACGGAGAACGGAAGCAATAGAATTTGTGAGCAGTGAAGCGTGCAATTTATGTAAGGCATATAAATAAGAATGTAACGCAAAGTGTACGTAATTTAACTGGGCTGATGACTAGCATTGAGAGATCGACAATTAATGTTGCTGACGGTAACGATGTAACAGAGAATAAGATTGAAATCATGAGAGCAAGACCTTCGACCGAAATCGTTGTATATACATATAAGCTGTCATACTTTGTTCACTTACCGAAATAAAGGTCATGTAAATACTAATTGTGGAATTTATTGCAATTCATAATATTCAGAAATAGTATTTTCATCTTTTATTTTGTGAACAGCATTGCGACGAATGCAATTTTCAGTTATTTCATTCCTTTCACATAAATTTAATGCTAGACTACTTTTGAAAATGAACTACTCTTCATCCTTCAATCTTTTTGGGCACGAAAATAACTTGCTGCTTTTTATAACTTCGTTTGACGAAAGTATACAAGAAACAAATTTCTTGGTTTACGGATAATTCTGCAATATCTCATTCAACATTTTACAATGTATGCTAATGTACACGACATCAGCTTCCATCAACGTCATCGTTTTATCGTTCACCTCTATCATAGGCTCATTCAAGAACTGAGCTATTCTTTTCAGCTCTCTCGACTAGAATCACCATCTACATTAAATAAAAAATATACGCATCGCAGATAGCATACGCAGGTGGCTTTAGGATCAGCTAGTCTCGTTCACGGTAACGGTCTTTTTAGTAACGTCAGCAGAAAGGAATAGCGCTATACATATATGAAAGGGGAACAGNAGTCGTCGTCGTCTCGCGTCGTGTCGTGTTGTCGGGAAAGTTGCTAGAAGGCGGCGATGTTTCATCCCTTGCGCGAGGATAATTCACGGAAAATAATGTAGCGAAGGTTTGACCCACATTCGTGTTCGGCAAAAGAGTTCACTCTCACGAAACGAGTTTAACCATTGGCTCCGCGGAATTTAGAACATGTACTATTTCACATGATCGTCGTGTTCTATAATTCTTTTAAGTATTATGCGTATTGAGAAATAACAAAAACTTTTGTGGTAGAGAACTATTATTAAAACTTCAATCATCTTCTTTTAAATTTGTATTATACTAGTATTTTATTGAGGATGATTCCTCAGAGTCTNAAAGTATACAAGAAACAAATTTCTTGGTTTACGGATAATTCTGCAATATCTCATTCAACATTTTACAATGTATGCTAATGTACACGACATCAGCTTCCATCAACGTCATCGTTTTATCGTTCACCTCTATCATAGGCTCATTCAAGAACTGAGCTATTCTTTTCAGCTCTCTCGACTAGAATCACCATCTACATTAAATAAAAAATATACGCATCGCAGATAGCATACGCAGGTGGCTTTAGGATCAGCTAGTCTCGTTCACGGTAACGGTCTTTTTAGTAACGTCAGCAGAAAGGAATAGCGCTATACATATATGAAAGGGGAACAGATGCTCGTAGCATTATTAGAGTATGCAGTCTGTAAAGTTATAAGGAAACTTCCCCTTTTTATGATTCAATAAGAATATGGATTTCGATTGCATGTTTTAAAAAGTTAATTTGTTGTCTTCTGTCTTTAACCAGAAAGAATTCAATCCTGTTTTTATGAAAACACTCAGTACATGAATTTAACGAGATAAAAATTGATTAATAATTCGAGTAATATTTTTAACTTGAAAATGCCGCCTGCAAAAGACTGAACAAACAATACCGCGCACGTCGATGCGATGCTGTATCGTGAGATATATGAAAGGCACGGGTGCGGAGATTGTAACGGCGAACGCGGAGCCGCAAACTTTATCAATAAATCAGATTAACTACGGAGGATTCGGTCGGGAATTAATACGTGGGACGTTATCTTCGTGACGCGCTTAACCGTTCGCTCCTATTTATTTCTTACGGCAGGTAATCGAAAGGATTAAACGGAATTTCTGACTGAATAAATCTATCGGTTTTCGCATTCCTGCGGAGAGAATACAAAGCGAGAGCGAAAAGGAGATCCACTGAATGCATTGGAAGAGTAGAATAGATTTCGAAAATGTTCTCTTACTTCCCGTTTAGACGAAAATGTTTTATTTATTTCATATTGTCGGTTATGGGCAATGCAAGACTTAAGAGTTCTCCAGCTCGGTGTGACGTGAATAAAATTCTCCGTGAACAATTCTACTTCAGGCTGGCAACGTTATTTCGAAGAGAAACGTGCGAAAGTGTTTTCAACGTCGGCTAAAGCAGGAAAACTGGTGTTTCACAAAATTGTTCGACGGAAGTGTTGAGAAGCTACCTTTTGAAAACGACCCAGTGAAGTCATCGTCTGGTGAGTAAACGCCTCTTCTTCATTATACACACAATGTCAAACTTTGGACTCTAAACAATTGCGATACGAGAAAGGCTTAATTTAAATGTACTGAGAGATATGAACTTTGTGTAATATCATCCCATATATTTTACTATTGTGTTGGGGTTCCACGAACACTAAAGTTAACGAGCACTTGTGCTATATCCTTATGATTAGGAGTTTTCAGAAAACAGATTGTTAGCAGATCGTTACAAAACATTGAGAGTAGGGATGGTGAGATACAGAATTATAGACAAATAAAGTTATAAACTGCGGAATGTTAGCTTGTGTCAGGAACTACGAAGCGGTGCAGAATTCGACGAGTTATAGAACACGCGGTGTACGTATAATATTACTAAGCAGAAGATATGTATCGTGCGTTCGCATGGATTTTGAGATCAGAGCTAAAGAATCGAGGTTACAGAAACGTTGTAAACTTACTAGTAATATTATTTCGTGTCAACATTAGTCGCAGTCGGAGAAGAGAATGACGTATCAAAATTATATTTAGCTCCTCTGTCAATTAACATTTGAAACTTACATCCGTTCGTGGCTATGCGTATGAAAGCATTCTTGACACGCTGCACGCGCGCAAAGCGAGGCTATTTGCGAATGGGCATACGAGGAGAACGTGTTTTCCTGCATCCGAAATCGATCGGAGAAATAGGAGGGTAACAATGAGCCAGCGCTCTGGTTCGAGCTGAAAGACAGGCGCAGCAGGCCGATATTGGAACTTAATTTATCCGTAAGTGGAACGTCGTGTCTTGTCGGTCGGCATCGATACCGTTTCGATGAGAACCTACCAGCCGAAAGTAGCTTCAATCTTCGTTCGGTCCGAGAGGGATTCGCAGTTGATTCGCAAACAAGATTCCAACCAGGCAGCACCGCGCTTCGAAACGTTCAAACAGAGTGAAGTGGTCCCTCGGCCCGGTGATTTATCGGCAGGATTTTCTGCTCATGGATCCCCTCGTTACACACACCGTTGTTCTCATAATTCGAATCGGTCAAACTGTTCCCGATTCGTTGAAAACAGCGAAATATCGTTTTTATCCCATTCCTTTTTCGCTGAAACCTCAGAGAATTCTAACTATTACTACTAATAAATAATTATGAAGTAAATATTAGCTCAGATCGCAGACCTTTATGTGAAATAAAATTTGTTTTACATATTCTTGATATGCAACCAACTTCTGAAACTCCATTATTTTTTTGCACATCCCATGCATGTTTTTTTATTTCCTGGACATTCAATCTTCCTATGAATGTAAAAATGCGCAGCCTACTAATCATGAATTTTTTAATGGAGAAAAAGTTATTTCAAATAAAATCTTATTATTCTTTCGTTGTCAGTATCGATAAGAGGAGTCGGCTCATAAGGGGTCCGACAAATTGCACGGAAATTAGACGCGGAACAAAGGTCCTAATTGATAATATCGTCGCCGGACCGGTGCGGTGGGACGCGTAATTGCGCTAGAACGGGCTCGTTTTCTTTTCCATTAATAGGATCGCTTCTTCGTAACCGGCATAGTAGGAAAGGAGGGCACCGGGTAGAACCTCGAAATTGAATTCTCCGAGCGAACGATACAACTTTGACCAAGCGGAATAATGTCCGCCCGCGGCGTTAACGGGGTAAGAGCTGATAAATTTGTTCAGGCCACAGCTACCGAACGGTGTGTCCGTTATTTGAGAACACGACGAAGGATCTTCAGAACCACCTTGAAAATTTGTTAACGACGAACTCATTAATGGTAATTAATAAATCGAATAGCGGTAATTAGCAAAATGGCTTGCGAGCTTTCGTCCATGTGGGACCGATTCAGAGTTTAAACGTTGAATGAAATTATTGAACTACTTCAGAATCGTCTCATTTTTTATCCAGTTTCTATAATTTCTAATTTCTTCCAATATGAAGAATCTAAATACATCGTGATTTATGAAATAGGGAAGTACGCGTTGGCTGCATATTAGAAGATAACAGTTTAATGTGTAACTAAGTTTGTTATTAGAAATTTAAACTAAAAGGACTGCGACGTTTCGTGTAGCTCGGGGTTCATTATCATTCAGATCAACCTCGGCTCTATCTATTCCGTACAAATATATACTTTGGAACAAAACAGCACATTCCACTTTGAACACAGTGCCGTGACCATGCTAAAACAACAGAGAGCGTCTCCTTACAACATGGCGTTCACGACCTAAACTTACTCGCGACACCAGCATCAGGGCATAACGGGGACACGATGTTTTCCAGTTTGATACGAGGACGGTGGGCGACGTTCCTTTAAAGCACGAGTCGCAAAGACAGCCGGAGGCTTTGCAGATCGATCAGCTGGCACACAACCGGGCCACAGGACAAAGCTGACGCAGGGTCTTTCTATTCAACAAGCGCTGGACGTTCCGCAGGAGTTTTGGCCAACCTGAATACGCTGACATAAGGTGAGTCCCTCGAACGTTATACATATATGTACCTAGGGGTACGTAGTCAGCACTATTTCGCGAGTTCCGTAGTATATCACCCAGTTATTTGAAAATTTCTTCACCGGATCAAATTTTGTTTATCTGTAAAAGAACACACAAAAGTGAATCCAAGATGTGACCGTACTAACAATTATCGTTCGCAGCTAATCAATCATACAGTTAAAAAGTTAGAAAGAATAAACAAAATGTTTATACTTTCTGAAGCTCAATAATTGAAAACCCAATTTGTCACGCAGTCTGAAATCTATTTTCACAAAACAAGCGAACAGCATTTCATTACTTTTTTTACAATGGCTTGTGTACTTTCCCAGTATTTTTTTCGCTTGTGAGGAAATTGGCGCAATATGCAACCGAGAATGTTTGCCCGCGTTTCATTGGTTTCCCCCTTGCGTTAATCGTCCTGAATTTTCCACGGGTTTTCCATCAAGTTGTTTGCTAGCAACGGACAAAAGGGTGAAGGGAGGGAGAGGGTCGCATTATGGGCAACGATCGGGTAGTGCTGAAAGGGCTAGTAAAAATCCGGTAACAACCCGACCGGAAAAGTTTGTTTCGCGGAACGCTCGTTCGAGAGCCGTGCTAGAGGAGAGAGTTTCTCGTCGCGTCGGTGCTTAAAGTTTTCCGCGAAGCTCGTGGTCGGTTTTCGTCGCGGCCCAGGGCACGTGTTTGGAAAAGATATCGGGGGTCTGAAACAGAGAGATCGTATCGTCACCCGAAGTAACCACGCGCCACCGGGATTCGCATCCCTTCCGAGGGAAGTTCGAGTTGTTCTTCGAGCTTACTTTTCGCATAAAACGAATCGTTCCCTCTTCCTTCTCGTCTTCACTATTTTTTTCTCGGTTTGCCTAGGGAGATATTTATAGCCTCCTCAAGAGATTTTGTTTTACAAAAACAGAAAAAGACGAATATACATATGCCAAAAAATTTAATAAAACCAATATTTAGATTTGATTTGACTTGAATTAAATGATCTATATGATCGATAACTTATTTGGACACGAATTTGCATAAGTTCATCGTCGATTGTCATCGAAGACAGATGCGTAATCGAACATCTGTTCGCTTGGCAGTCCGTCACAGTCAATGATTATCGTTGGACAGATAATGGACATTGTGTGCTGAGGACGTTATGTGTTTACGGTAGCGTATCCGCGTCGCGACAATACGTTATCAGCCAGTGGTACTTATGAACAATAGATACGCGAATTTACATCGTGTTTAGTGACGGAATTAAGTGCGACATGTGTTACCGAATCTGGATTAATTCGGCGCTGCGCTCGCCGCGTTATTGCCATCGAATAATATCGAAGCGAGAATCATGATTATGCTTGAAATTTGAATGCACAGAAATTGGAACGGACAGGTCTATCCTCGAAACAACTTTTCATAAATTATGCCAGCATATTCGTACGGGGAGATTTGTTTTATCGCTCAGTATTATAAATACGTACACATAAAAAAGTGTGATTATTCTCTCTATATGTAATAGGAACACTTATTGCATTTATCTTCTTGAACGTTTGTTTAAGACTAAAAAAGGATATGTTTCGTCATTATTCTTTTCGCGGTTCTTCAGTGATTTTATTTTTGTTATTTTTACTGCACAATCATTTCCTCACGCGGAAATCGCAACGATTTCCATTTGTTGAAAACAGAGCTACGCAAAACTGATTCTCGAACAGTAGGCAACGTTATTCCTGATACTCCATTACAAACAATAGCTCTTTCCGAGTGTACCAATGGTCAACGATCACCATTTGTTCGAGCATGAATATCAAATAATTTTCCATTTAACTTTTTGCCGGGACGGCGTAGGCGCGCCGGCTGGCACACCCGTACCGATTCTCTCTGAAAAATCACTGATCGATCCAGCGGTAATTGTACGAATTTCAGACGTTACCGTTCGCGTTTCGTTTCACTCTGCTAGTGAAATATAATTAGCGATTTTTAAAGCACAGCTAATGGTCTCTTTATGAGTTAATTATTATTTCCAGTTATATGAATATGAAGAGTTGGAAATGATTTCTGTTATCAAACGGGATAAAATTAACTTTTATTTTTATCGTAGTTATTTAATTTTGGGTGTTTCTTTTTATGTTCAAATTAAACTCTCATAAGGTTGATTACATTTGTAATTATACTTCTTCCGGTGAAATAGCTGTACCATTGAATCTTATGTTAGATTAATCTGTGATATCATATTAGTAAAAACATCATTGATCGAAGGTATGATTGAATGATTTCAAACCAATTTTATATATTTTGAATGCTGTCTGGAATAGTTATATTGAACAAAGCTATTCCTCTATCTGTTTCTCTATTCCGTGAGTTCTTTGAGCCGTGATCAAATTGGTAAGAGCTTGTCTTTTTTCGTGAAATTTTTCATCTGGATTTGAAACCGGCCTACGCTTTCGCGATTCGTTATGTGAACTGTGTGGGGTTACGGAATACGACGCGCAACGCGGTATGCCGTAAGTAGAGAGGCTGGCAATTTTCAATATTTTCCTCGAGTCTTTACGCGGAGATTGGTTCTCTCTCGGCGATAGGCAGTTGAGGAGGATCAGATCCACTTCCGCGAATTTACAGTTCGCAGTCCTCGAGCACGTCTAATTGCACCCTCCGTAATAAGGATTCCGCGATAATTTGATATTATTTCTTTCCACCAGTAAATACGCGCACCTGCCCGATGGGTTGGATTAAATGAATCCTCACGAATTTTTCACCTTAATTATAGATTACAGACTTTGAATAAAAATTTTGTAATAAATGAATCCTTTTAATCTTGTTTGTTAACTCGTAATTTAACCATGAAGATTTTTGTATGTATTCTATAGAATATTTTATAAGTTTATGCCAGTATCTCGAATTTCTTTCTGATACTGTTCACGCGAGATTCGTTTCAGTTTCATGTATGTATATGTATGTATCTCTATTCTCAAAACTTTCACAATTATCTCATTTAAAAATATTTCACACTACACAATACGCGTTCACGTACCTACGGCGTTTAAAAATGAACGAGTAGGAACCATATTTTTGCACGAAACCCATCTTTATCGCTTAACTTCTTTACGAGGAAGTAGCCGTGGCAACCAGGAACCAGGGCTCTTTCAATTTTTTACTCGCACAACTCGGTCCGTACCTGGAAACTCGTTTCGGGTGTTCATTAAATTCCGTGCGTTTCCCTGAATTATGAAATTACTTAACCGCTTTTTCTCCAACCCTTCCGGTGCTCTAACCGACGGGTACAACGCGTCGCAACAGTTTTCCTCTACGGGGAAAACTCTCAATCTTAGCTAAGAGATTTGAATACGGAGAGGTTTATGAGAGAATCCGAACGATCGTATCGTTTTTAGGAGCTTCGCAGGCTCCTTCGTTTCATCCAGCCCCGGGGCAATTAACGTTCAGATTCCTTCGTTCTTGCCCGTAAACCTAGCCTAGGAGACGTTAACGCGGCCGTAGAAAATACTCGTTGTTGTCAGCCAGGGAAAATGTTTTCAGTAAAGGTATTTTGTGCCTTCCAAGGGGATGCCTTAGGGTTTTTGATTCTCTAAGCGGAGGAATTTATGCTTTCAGCCCTTTGTAAGTTTTGTGTTGCGTTTCTAGTATGAAATCTGTGTGCTTGTGTATGTTCTAATTGAATATTCCCGAATTAAGTTAATGATGAAATAATAAAAATTTGAATTCTCTTGTTTGTCTAGTAAAACTATATTTCTATTAAGTTCATTTTTATTATATTTCTTATTTACTATCATAAATAAGTTTCATTCAGTTATGGTTAAATCAATCTGGAAATTAGAACACATCCCATTCTTTATTTTCTCTACCAAGGAATAGTTTTTATAAAAATTAGTTATTAGGAAAATTGCGAGCAATTATGTATTAAAATACAAATTCTACGTCAGCGCTTTTGCATGCAAATAGCTACTGAAAAGCTCATTTTCAGGTTGAATATATTGAATATAGAATGTACAATGTAAAAGTTAATTGACAATTAATAATCAGAACAAGTAAAAAAGCAAGTAATTAGGAAACTGAAAAACCAGATAGAAAATCGTTTGGAGATGTTTAGAGCAAAAATTGCTTCGCCTGTTTGTATTCGCGTCGGACAGCGGTAAATGAAAAATGTGTGCAGGATGAATAAATAAGCGTAACATATTTTATCTCAGTAGCAGGTGTTACGAAAATTTCTTGCCCCGGTTCGAACTTTCTTTGATAGTTCAAGAACATAGTAATTTCCGAATCGAATGTCGACGATTTGTAATCCGGTCTAAGTTGGCCTAGCGCGCTAATTGAATCGTATGAAGTACGAGGGTAATTAGTTCCATAGCTCGCTGTGCGTGTACCGGTCACACCTACGCGAGAGAACAATAGTAACTCGTAAGTCGTAGCCCCGTAACGTTCGGCGTAATGTCGAAATTGAGCTGCGTTTTGCCTGAGATCAACAGGAAAGGGTAGCGAAGAATTTGATTAATTCCTCTTCTCCATAATTGTTGGTTTCAATGATCGATTTCCCAATAATTGTTGAATATGAGTTGCTTCGTTAAATGTTTTCTATAATTTATGAGTAGCTTGTAATTTTAAATACAATACGAAAATTGAACTGTGGTTTAATGTATCGTTTTCCACGCGATCATTGCAAAATAAACGTTTATTAATATGTATTCCTTCTTCATATTTTACCCATTGCAATATAATATTCAATAAACGTTTAAAATGATAATTTATGAATAACATATTTAATTCTTGCATTTATGAGTTATTAAAATTATATTGTTAGTTCTGTTAACGTCAATTAAAATATGTATGAAACGAGGGTATTTATCTCGTTTGTTCAGTGTTCTTGTAAAACGATGTATGCTAACGAAATTAACGTTCCTCTTCCTCGACGTAGAGAATCGAAATTCTCATCTAGTTTTTCGTAGTCCGATACATATTTGAGGGTCTACCGGAAAAACGCCTACAGGAAAAAACGAACATTCCACGAATTCTGTGTCGCTTAACCCAGAAACGAGCGTAGT